>AWOL01S0020649.1:41068-62072 GCA_000715115.1 Nicotiana otophora
ATAATTGAGTATTTATTTCAAAGTTGAGATTGATATTGTGGAACCAAATATTGAAGTAAGGTTTGTACTTGTTATTCTATCTCCCTGTTGTTATTTATTAATTGCATTATGGTAAGGGAGAGCGTTAATGCACGAAGGGTGATGTCGTGCCATATTGTGAGTGTTANNNTGCACGAAGGGTGATGCCGTGCCATATTGTGAGTGTAAAAGCACGAAGGGTGATGTCGTGCCATATTGTGAGTATTAATGCACGAAGGGTGATGTCGTGCCATAATATGGGTGTTAATGCACGAAGGGTGATGCAGTATCGTTTCTATTGATTTTATGGTGAGATTGAGAGTAAAAGCACGAAGGGTGATGCCATGCATTCTTCCTTTACTGTATTCGCCGTTCTTGTTGATTCACAATATATTGGTTGTTCCAGCTATCATTCTGCTGTAGTTCTTTATCTCGTATTTCCCTCAGTATGTTTTTCCCTCCCGGTATTTCTTGTCTAGCTCTTCAACAACAACAACAACAACAACAACAACCCAGTATAATCCCACTAGTGAGGTCTGGGGAGGGTAGTGTGTACGCAGACCTTAGCCCTACCCTGAGATAGAGAGGCTGTTTCCAAATGACCCTCGGCATCCTTTCCTCCAAGAACTCCCCACCTTGCTCTTGGGGTGACTCGAACTCACAACCTCTTGGTTGGAAGTGGAGGGTGCTTACCATCAGAGCAACCCACCTTGTCTAGCTCTTCATTATTGTTATTTTTATATACATTGTTAAATTGTACAAGTTGATTTGTAGGTGTCTTGCCTTAGCCTCGTCACTACTTCATCGAGGTTAGGCTCGACACTTACCAGTACATGGGGTCGGTTGTACTGATATTGCACTCTGCACTTTTTGTGCAGATTTTGGTACCAGCTCGGGTTGATCGAGATTTTAGCTATTGGACCCGCTATCCGGAGACTCAAGGTAGATCTGTCGGCGTTCACAAACCTTGAAGTCCCCGCCTATTTTTCTATTTTACTGTTTCTTTCATTCAAACAGTTGTATTTCCTTCAGACTATTACATGTAGTAAATTCTAGAATGCCCTTGAATTGTGACACCAGATCCGGATGGTAGTAATTAATACAGTTTTTATATTATTTCGCACTTATTATATTTCACCTTAGCCAATTATTGTTATTTACTGAATGAAAATAAGGATTGGGTTTAATGATTCTCTAGCGTTGGCTTGCCTAGCAAGTGAAATGTTAGGCGTTATCACGGTCCTGCCGGTGGGGATTCCGGGTCGTGACACTCAACATGATACCCATTTTGGCGGATATCTATAAACTCAACAAGTTTCTTCTGGAGTTAGAGGAGAACAATGCATTATCTATAATAAGTTTTGTTCCCTTAAACAGAAATATAGTGGCTCTTCCGAAGCCTTCAATCAAACTTATATTAGTAGAAATTGTAGAAATATTTATTTTTTCCTTATGCAAATAAGAAAAGTATTTATGATCTTTGAATATGGCATGAGTTGTTCCACTATCAATTACACAAATATCTTCATGATTGGTCTTTGATCCAAACATAATTTGAGAATTATCCATATTCTTCAAAATAAGATAAATATTATAGTAAACATCATTATCAAAAGCATAGCCTTTATTTATGTATAACAATTACATAACCATACTATCTAATACAAACAACAAAAAATAAAATATTTAAATTCCTACAGATTCATCACCGATCACATGACTTATTTCTCCTTCTAGGAGTGCAAAGTAATTAGCTACATCCAAATGCATGAAGTCTAAATTATCTTCAGAAATAAAATTTTCTTCAATATTTTTCTCTGTCTTCTTTACGGAGGCTTGATAAAGCTAAACCAGGTGCTTTGGTGTACGACAGGTACGTGACCAGTGCTCTTTTTCTCCACATCTATAACATGCATTTGTTGCTTTCACCGCTTCATGCTTTTGTTCCTTTCTTTTCCACTGTTGGTGGTGAGGAGAGCTCTTTGGTGCATTATTATTACCATGATTAGAGTTTCTTCCCCGGCCACGGCCATGTCCATGACTGGGGCCATGACCTCTTCCACGCTTAGCTTGACGAAAGTTCGTCTCATTCACTTTAGGGAATGGACGGGAACCAGTAGGGCGACTTTCATATTTTTTCATTAATAGCCTATTATGTTGCTCAGCCACAAGAAGATGTGAAATAAGTTCAGAATACTTTTTGAATCCCATCTCTCGATATTGCTGTTGCAGGAGCATATTCGAGGTATGAAAAGTGATGAAAGTTTTCTCCAATACATCATGATCAGTAATATTATCCCCACATAATTTTAATTGGAAAATAATTCTGTACATTAGCAGAATTATACTCACTGATAGATTTAAAATCTTGTAGCCTTAAATAAGTCTAGTCATAACGTGCATGTGGAAGAACAATCATCTTAGGGAGGTGGTCATATCTATCTTTCAAATTATTTCACAGTACAACTAGATCTTTAATAATGATATATTCCATTTTCAAGCCTTCATCAAGGTGATGACTGATAAGTGGAGATTTTGACTACTTATTAGCACCTTTTTGCTTTTGTTTTAGTCCAAAAATGTGTAATTGTGTTCCCGAAAACTGATAAAATATGCTTAATTGCAGGAATAGTGAAAAATGAGCCCCCAAGATGAAATCTAACTCAAGAAGGAGTGATCTGAACTCAAGGACACAAATAGGCACAAAAGCTCAGAAGTGCGGACCGCAGATTTTTATCTGCAGACGCAGATTGTAAAGAAACTCCTATCAGAGACAAGTGCAAAGTACGGTTTACACATGACATGTGCGGCCGCAGAACCTGGGCAAGAGCAAAAGTTCAGAGAACATGCATCTCAAGTTCAACAAAAGTGCGAACCGCACAATTATTGTGCGACCGCAGAAGAACATCTACCCGACCGCAATCACATTTGTGCGGTCCGCAGAAGAGCAATGTGCGTCCGCACTCAGAAATGCGCGGACCGCAGAAAGAGAGAAGTGTGGCCGCAGTTTAGAATTATGCGACCGCAGGTTTCCATTCCTGTCAGGTTGAAGCAAAGTGCGGACCGCACATGGAATTGTGCGGCCGCAGAACCTCTGAAAGGGCATTTTTGTCCGAAAATTCCAGCACTGTATAAATAGAAGAGTTTTACTTTTTTAGGTCAACTTTTGACATCAGCAGCCACTCTAGACGTTTTCTTTTGCTCTTTTTAGTAGTTTTTACTATTTTGAGCTTTCTGAATATTGTTTTCATCATTTTAATTATTAATATGGGTTATTTATCACCTCTTCTTCTTTTTCTTCTAATTTAAGTATGAGTAGCTAGATTTTTACTAGGGTTAAGACCCAACCCTAGTGTGTAAACTTAATGGGTGTTTGATTTATTGCTTGTTTATGGTTGGATGTTGATTATCTAGCCTTGTTCTTGCATTTATTTGAAGAATTAATGGTCGCAAATATTATTTCATGCCTATTTGACTTGGTCTCTACTTGAGAAAGAGAGACTTAGTCTAGAAAAACTTGGCTAGCAAGAAATTGGGTCAATCGAGAGATTGATAAGCCTAATTAAAGGGTTGAACCTAGAGATAGTAAAACCCGACTTGAGCTTATTATCAACTGCTTTGTTCAATACCCATTTGAACTTGAGAAAGCCAAATTGGGCAAAATCACTCTCTAACCGAGAGATATTGAGTGGGTACTTGAGTGATGATAGCTATAATACACCCCGATCAATAAAATAAGCTTTAAAGTTTACAATCCATTAAGCGAACACCTAGGTGAAGGTCATAGCCCTAGGCCTTTTTATCATTTGAACAACAATCAAAAGCAATTTCCTAGTTTCATTCTTAAAATCACAATTGTAGTCTAACTTAGATTTTCAAACAAAATTCAATATTGTGAAAGTGCAAATTAAGATATACAAACTCACGGGCTAAAATATATACTACCAACACCCATTCACATAGTTCCATGTGGAATTCGATCCCGACTCTGTTGGGTATTATTATTGCATCGACCGTTTTCATATCCTCAAATAAAGGACGAGATCAATGGCGTATGAATATCATTGCTTTGGCACGGTCTTAGTTTGATGCTTGATTTTTATCCTTAATGGTGTATGCCAGACTCATCGCATCAAGATGAATTTCATCATCAAACACCCAAGATATGTAGCTTTTACCCGATATTTTCAGGGCTACAAATTCAAGTTTAGAAAAATTTGACATTATTTAGAAAAAGAAAGTTCGTACCTCTGATACTTTCAAAGTATTTGCTCGAGATGGTAGAGTCTTGTGCTGATAACGTGTTATGAAATAAAAGCAATATAGCAAGAACTATATAATTAACTAGAACTTAACATAAGAAGGGAATGATAATAGTAGAAGAGAGGATTTCTATGTTTTCGGTGTGTTTCAAATAGGTTCATCAATGAACTTATTTATAGACATAATTTGTTATTACAAAAACCAATCTAAAACCTGTTATGAATACATAACCAATATGAAACCTGTTATGAATACATAATCAATCCAAGCTTGCTACGGAAGACATCCACCGTTGCAAGTTTATAACACATTTAGCTTTTTTGGTGTTTTATAAAAATAAGAAACTTTCAACAATAAAGAATAAACAGCTTTCTTAATTGTGAGAGTAACCCCCCTCCCCCACCCAAAAAAAAAATCGTGGTCTCTCTTCTATTTTGCTTTTTCTCGATTGGACCCCAACTTGGCCGTCCATAATAAAAGTTTACCGGTTCCAACTAGTACACTCATGAGTAATTGTTTTTGCTAAATGAAGAAAAGAAACGTAGGAAAAATAATTGTGATTGCAAAATCCTGAATGTTTAAATTTAGAAATTTGTTGTTAGTGGTGGATCAAATATCATATAATTGTTAATCACACGATATTGAAGTTGAAGTTAATAGTTTCAATTTACAACTTAAATCTTTCACAAATGTAAAGATTCTTATCTCACCAAAGTGGTCCATAAATAAAATTATTGTCATATTATGAAGTTTGACCATCATTACTCTCTTCTTTTATTTTCATATATTCTCTGAAATTTTAATCAGGAGTATAATATCACCTTTTATATAAGATAAATAATAAGTACCCCAAATTCCATATAAAATTTATTCCCGGTTTGACTAACAAATGGTGAATAAATATAATCTCAAATTTAATACATCAATTAGGATACGATCCCAAGCATTTGTCTCGGACTATTGAAAAATAAGCTTTTGTAGCATTTTTGTTAACATATTCCGCAAAAATTGTATTTCGACCAAGCTCTAAGAGAAACTTTCTGATTATTTTTTAACTTTAAAAAAATCCAAAAATTCTGATTTACTTTTAACAAAAACTGCTTTCCAAATTTCTGATTTAACCACATAATTAAATAAACAAATACGTACATAATAACATAAAATTAAAAGAAAAGGAAAAAAAGTTCAACTGAATAGTGATGAAAACTAGCTCACAGTGAGTAGCTCCAGTACTTGCTTTCCTTTGATTTGGTTACATAACAGCGGTTAAAATTTTACCTAAAAATAACTTTAAAAAAACCATTTCCAATCCCTAAAAAGCTTTCAACTTTTCAACAATGGCGATCCCTTCGCCATCGGCTCCGACTTTCTCGGCGTCTCTCTGCTGCACTCGCACCGACTCAGCCGCCGTTCCAGCTCGTTCGCTCAAATCCTCGCCGATCCAAACTAGGTTCCAAAATCGACGATTCACGTTATCCTGTCGGCTCGATTCATCTTCCTCCGTACCTTCAAATGGCTTCGACGGTGATCTTCAGTACGAGCTTCAGCATGGCAGCGTGTCGACTCACTATCGCCGGCGAGGTTCACCGGTGTTCGTCACACTTCCGGTTGATGCCGTCAGCTTACCGGCAGGGATTATGAAGAGGAAGAAGGCGATGGCGCAGTCGTTTCGTGCTTTGACGGCGGCGGGAGTTGAAGGAGTTGTGATGGAGGTGTGGTGGGGGCTGGTGGAGAGGGAATTGCCCAGGGTTTATAATTGGCAAGGGTATTTGGAGATTGTGGTTTTGGCTAGACGATGTGGTTTGAAAGTTCGAGCTGTAATGGCTTTTCATCAGCGCGGTACTGGGCCTGATGATCCCTTCTGGTTGGTACACTTTCAAAAGTTCAATCTATTACACACATAAATGACATTTGTTTTGCTTCCTCGTTCAGACACGTTTAGCTTTGTTTTGTTTTGAAAAGGAAACATATTTCTCAAAACACAATATATTATCTTAAAGAATAGAATGTCTATCAACAATAAGTAGGCCTCAATCCCAAACAAGCTGAGGCTGGCTATATGAACCCTCACTGACCATATTTAAGCTCAACTCATGTCTAAGAATAGAATGTCTATCTTTAAAAAAAGATGAATGTCTATCTACTACAAGTGTTTCATATTATTGACTGCTGCATTAATTTAGGTCTCGTTGCATTTGTCATTCATTGGTTGAATCTTTTGAACAATATTTGCCTGTAGTGTGGTCAAAATGTACGCTTAAATGTGTCTCTTTTGTTGTTCTAGTAAGTTTGCAATTTGAATTGTGTAGATTTTTTGTGTTCTAGCAAAGCATTAGGGCTTAGTTGAGGGTGTTTAAGTAGGTAAATGAAGTTTATGGATTGTGTGATTCGGAATATTGGAAACAGTACTTAGATGTTTGTTATATTCACCTTATACAGCTCAGACACCTTTAATTAGTTTTAGTGATGGCATTTTGGAATGTAGTAAGAGAAGCTGCTTGGACTGTCTTGGAGTTAGATTCGACTGAATGATTGTCCTTTATATGGAACAAGTTAGCATTTTTATTTAGTGGGATACAGATTCAGAATGCTTAGTGCTATGAGAGGAAAGCTCAAGATTCTAAAGATATTAGCAAAAGGAATATTGATTTGTTCAGTTGCATTTAAGGAAATGCTGGCCATTTGTTCTTTATTAGGTTTTGGGTATCGCTTTCCCATTTTGTTATCATTCTATAGGTAAAAATCAAGATCACCCTAGTCTGAAGAATGAACTCATATATCTACCCATGCGACGTTCTCTTTTCCTGATAAAGATATCTACCCACTCTATATTATTTTTCCTTTTGCTTGAAGCCTAAGAGAGGACTAATTGTTGCCTGGAATAAAGCTTAATTCTGATTAATGTATTTATGCTAAAAGTTGCAATGACTAGGTTAGTTTTGTCATCATTGTGGTAGTTCTTTGTGTTGTTATTTACTTGTTCCTATTCTTACTCTCGAGCCGAGGGTCTTTGGGAAACAACCTCTCCCCCCCCCAAGGGTAGGGGTAAGGTCTGCGTACACGTTATCCTCCCCAGACCCCACTTGTGGGATCCCACTGGGTTGTTATTGTGGTGGTTCTTCGTAGGCACCAGTAAAGAAGTGAGTTTGATGGTTATTTTGCTAGCAATGGCTAGCATTGTTTTCAGCTGGTTCTAGTCTGACTATGTTTGTGGGTAACTAAGAGAATATGGAGAGAAGTGTTTGGTTATGCAGAAGAGCATTTATTTTCTGATGGCCTTTTCTGCAGCTGGTGAGTCAGTGGAACATCTGTATCCAACAATAGATTCCGCATTACAGAATGCTCTCTCCTCTGTTTGTAAACCTTGATTAGAAGTTGGAGCTATAGTTGTTTAGCTTTTATGGTTTTAGGGTAGTTGCAGGTGGCAAACTATATTTTATCCTAATCTAAATTAAGAAGTTCCCACTGGGGTAACACTTTAGATTAGAGAATTGATTTGTAATTTATGGAGGATTTGTCCTAGATCTTATTGCCAAAACATGGCGGGCTGGATTGGGAGAAAGTTTATAATAAGTTCTCATTGGGGAACTTTTTTAGATTAGGGTTAATTTTTTTTATATGTATGTATGGCTGACCCCAACTTGTTTGGTATTGGGACGTAGTTGTTGTAGGAGTTTTCACGGGTCTAGTTACTAAACTTGGCCTGAATTATAAGACGAGTGTCAGCCTAATTTTAGCTATAAATTGAAAAAAGTGCATGTGTCATGTGATTCTGAGCCGGCTTTAAATTATCTTCTCCAATTTGTGTGGAGGGTGAATGTCCGGAGTTAAGGAACCCAAAAATAGGTCATGGAATGTGATGGCATGCAATGAGAAGCTTAGGGTGTCCATATAAACATCACAGGTGTCATTTCTATGTGATGATACTACTACAAAGAAACCAGATTGTTCCTGTAAGATTGCCCTCCCAAATACACTAAGATAACGGAAATGAAAACAAAACTTGCTATATTCACTGGAGCAGGGTGAAAAGAAATAATTGCAAAAGATAATCCGCTGGAACAGAGAAAAAAGCTCAACAGTTACCCAAGACATGCCTCGCTAGACTATTGTAGAATAGGGTGAAGCCCCAGGCATACAAATGGAAATATAACTGTAAGTTTTAGAGAGTAGAGAGCTGGTGTTATAGGCTTGTTTTGCCCGATATCTTCAATTCTGGAACGGGTGTGATGCATTACTTGGATACAACTGTTACTGACAGATTTCTATATATTGAAAAAGACAAAAACTGTTGTAGTCAGAGTTTGTGCCTCATCTGTTTTATGTACTATTGCCAGCTTAAGTGTTGTGCTAGCTTGCTCTCCTTTCCTCTGCAGTTCCCTTGGAAATGATTTCTGCTAGTAATTAATTCACAATCTGAAATTTTCTCCTTTTTGCTGCTGCCAGGATTCCCCTTCCTCAGTGGGTTTGTGAAGAAATGGATAAAGATCCAGATTTAGCATATTCAGACAGGTTCGGGCGACGAAATATGGAATACATATCCCTAGGGTGTGATGTTCTTCCCGTTTTGCACGGACGATCTCCAATCCAAGCATATGCTGAATTTATGAGGAGCTTCCGTGACACCTTCAGACCATTTCTTGGTGGTGTCATAACTGTATGATGCTCACTTAATACTTCACCTACTAATTTTTAATGGTATTATACCTATGCAATTTGACTTTATGTTGCAGGGGATCCAAGTTGGAATGGGTCCTGCTGGTGAGTTAAGATATCCTTCATGCCCTTTACAGAAGCTGAGCTGGACATGGCGCTCACGTGAACTTGGCGAATTCCAATGCTATGACAAGGTGTGAAAAGACTGACGTTATGTATCTCCAGTGATTTTTTCCTGTCATTCTTATCCAACCAAATTTGTGATTGTCTTCTTTTAAACTGGCAGTACATGCTTGCATCTTTAAATGCTTGTGCTGGGGAGATAGGGATGCGTGAGTGGGCCAATGGCGGCCCTATTGGTGCCAGTAATTTAATGCAGGATCCTGAAAGCACAGAGTTCTTTAAAAGTGATGGTTCTTGGAACACACCATATGGGGAGTTCTTCCTTGCATGGTATTCAGGGATGTTGCTGCTTCATGGTGAGAGGATTTGCAGGGAAGCAGAGACCACATTTCGTGGTCTTGAAGTTAATTTGTCAGGCAAAGTGGCTGGGATTCACTGGCATTATGGTACGCGGTCTCACCCTTCAGAGTTAACGGCTGGATACTACAATACATCAATTCGAGATGGTTTCTTGCCAATTGCTCGCATGTTTGGTAGGTATGGTTTTACCATGTGCTGTACATGTTTTGAAATGCGGGATGCAGAAGAGCAGCAGATGAATCCTGTCAGTAGTCCCGAAGGTTTTGTAAAACAACTTTTGCTTGCCGCTAGGATATGTGACATTCCCCTGCAAGGTGAAAACACTGCAAGTAGCTTGGATGACGAATCATATCAACAGGTGTTAAGGATGTCTAAGTTCTACTCGGATGGTCCGGGAACACCTACCTTTTCATTCAATTTTGCCAGGATGGACAAGAACTTGTTTGAATATCGGAATTGGGTTAGCTTTACTCGTTTTGTGAGACAAATGGCAGATGTCAAAATTTTTCGAGCCAAGCTAGGATTTGGGGAAGGTGATATGCCACTTTCATCTTTATCAGCATCCGCCACTGCTGGAGCAGTTCTTGCACACTAGGTCAAACTTCAACCTGTAGGCATTGCTGATGCTAATTGCGTATTCTCACCCTCCACAAGTCAAGGGTGTGTATATGTGTAGCATCTTATGATCTATTATTGTGAATTGCTTAGCAAAAGCTTGGTCTTTTTTGCGTAATTTTTTCTCTCCTTATACTGTAGTGGTTCGTGATCAAGTTGAAAAGCAGTATTTCCTTGTATCATAACGGTGCCTTCCTATTATTTTTAGAATGGATGGCCTCTCTATTTCAGCTCAAAAGGTATATCTATTAGTCACGTTCAGTTAGAACTTAGAACAATCGACTCCTTTTAGTATTCTGATATGGTTGGAATTGCTGGAACTTGTGACAAGGATAGTATATGACCAATATAATTAAGTGAAATGAAACACAAATTAAACAAATACAAGAAGGATATGTTATGTACTCAGGTTAAGTTGACGGTGCCTTCCAAATATTTTGAGATGAATGGCCTCTGTTTCAGCTCAAAGGTCTTATCTGTTTGGCAAGAGAATCCAGTTCAGTTAAAACAATCAACATTCCAGTCCTTTTTACACTTCTAATAGGAGTGGTATTGCTTGGGCTTGTCTGAAGCATTGTGAAATGAAAGACAAATATAAATAGAGTTTACGCACTGATGACGTAAAGAACTTTTATTTGTCAGTATAATTACTTGTAAGTTATCACTGTTTCATATAAACAGTAACCTGCAAAACTGTTTTAATAAATTTGGTAATGTATATTTTTTTCTTTTATACATTGTCAGTGTTATTGAGCAGAGGAGACGAGAGAAATGGTTTCGATCACCTACATTGCTCAGATCCTCTCAAAATGTCAACGCATTCAAGTCAGATCCTTCAAAAAATGCAAGGTGTTTCCCGCCTCCATCAATTAAGTTGAGTAGTAACGGTAACCATGAATATTTAAAAAATTAAAACAAAAATAAGTCATAATTACACCAATAATCATTGATCATTAACTTAATTTAATATAAATCAAGTTAAATTACATTGTCAACTACAAATAGAAGTTAATTTTCTATAAAAAGATGTGCCAATCTGTACCCAAATCCTAAAGTTTTTTTTTCAAGTGTTGCATGAACTGGTTACACATTCTGTTACACCAGGAGAGACTCAGCACGCAACAACTGATCAAGACAAATATGGGGAAGAAGGGGAGGATGAATCAACAGTAGAAAACTTTAACACAGTAGCAAGGGAAGCATATTTATCACCCAGAGCTGGAGATATGAGTGGTAAAAAAGGAAGGAAAAATGGCAAAACTAAAGATATTCCTCAGTCAAAAAGAATCCTGCCCAGAAGGGCTGCCTCACAAAATAAATGATGATCAAGACCTTAATTTGGAACATTAGGTCTGTCAATACTCAGGAGGCCTTCCCTAGGGTGATCAACATGCAAAGGGAGCACAATTTCTATGTGATAGCACTAATGGAGCCTTTTCAAAAACTAGGGCATCTTCAAAGATATAGGAGCATATTGAACATGGAAACAACCTTCTCAAATTTGAATGGGAGGATATGGTTGTTCTTCAACTCTGTGGTTAAATGAGAGTCGGTTACAGAAACTGCTCAACAAGTGACTGTAAAGGTGTTCCACCATGATATTAGCCAGCACATTATGATGACCTTTGTGTATGCAAAATTCTCCTATGTGGAGAGACTGGAATTATGGGATAACTTGTATTGTTTAGCAAGTGACATGGAATTACCTTGGTTGGTGGGAGGTGACTTTAATATGATACTACATGAAGATGAAAAGATAAGGGGTCTTTGAGTACATCCACCTGAATATGAGGACTTTGCTTTTTGTGTAAACTCATGTGGTTTGTTTGATCATGATTATAAAGAAAGCCCATTTACATGGTGGAATGGTAGACCTAATTCAGAGTGTATTTTTAAAAGATTGGACAGGATTTTTGTCAATTTACAATTTCAGAACTTGTTTCCAACAACTGAAGTGGAGCACTTAATCAAGACAGGATCATATCATACACCATTGATAATGACTTGTGGGGAACAAACCACAAACTTTGTAAAGCCTTTCAGATTCTTGAATTTCTGGACAAAACATGCTACATTTATCGAGGTGGTAAGGCAGAACTGGAATGCTGGCTTCATTGGAGATTTTTATGTTCAAACATAAACTGAAGAAGGTAAGGGCAGCATTATCTAAATGGAGCGGGGATACCTTTGGAGACATTTTCAAGCAATTGGCAATACTGGAAGACATTATGAAGGTCAAAGAGATGTTGTTTGAGGAGGAGCCAATAATTGAGAACAGAATAGTCCTTCAACAAGCTCAAGCAGAATTGAAAAAATACTTGAGTATAGAAGAGTAATACTGGAAGCAGAAAGCTGGGATGACGTGGTTTGCAGAGGGTGATAAGAACACTACTTTCTTCCACAACCATGTCAATGGCAAAAAAAAAGAAACTGCAACTGAAAATGATCCAGAATAGAGATGGAAATTGGTTGGAAGATCAAGAATAAATGGTCAATGTTGCAGTTGAATTCTATAAAAAAACAGTTCACTAATTAAGGGAATCCTATAGATTTTTCCATGCCGGAGAATGTACCTACTATGGTGACTGGGGAACAAAACTTGGAGTTGTGTAGATTTCCAACACTAGAGGAATTTAAGGATGCACTTTTTAAACTAAGTGGAGATAGTGCCAGTGGTCCTGATGGCTTTACTGGACTTTTTTATCAAGAGTGCTGGAAAGTAATTGGTTATGACATATATAATATGATTCTGCATTTCTATGGTGGTGAACCTTTGCCAAAGTCTATTACTCATACTAATTTAGTGCTGCTACCAAAGAAACCAAGGGTGCAAACTTTCCCAGACTTAAGACCAATAAGTCTGAGCAACTTTATATATAAAGTTATGTCTAGAGTTCTACATGATAGATTGGAGAGGTTCCCGCCTTCTCTAATATCTCCTAATCAATCTGGTTTTGTGAAAGGGAGGAGCATATTTGAGAACATACTACTCACTCAGAAAATAGTCACTGATATAAGATTGAGAGGCAAACCTGCCAATATTGTCATTAAGCTGGATATGGCAAAGGCATATGACAGGGTTTCATGGAAATATATGTTACATGTACTAAGAAGAATGAGATTTGCAGAAACCTTTATTAATATGGTCTGGAATTTGGTGTCAAACAACTGGTATTCAGTACTGGTGAATGGGCAGTCTTCAGGTTTCTTCAAGTCCACAAGGGGAGTGAAGCAAGGAGATCCTTTATCGCCTACTTTATACATTTTGTCAGCTGAATTACTGTCTAGGTCCTTAAATCAGCTTTTTGAAGATAAGTCATTCGTTGGATTTGGTATGCCCAAGTGGTCGGGTCATTTGAACCACTTGGCATATGATGATGACCAATAATACTTGCCTCATCTCATCCTACGTCACTGAGTAAGATCATTGGAATACTGGGCAGATATGAACACATATCAGGACAACCGATCAATAAAGCTAAGAGCTTGTATTACATGCATGCCAATGTTGTACATGATTTGTGCTGGTCAGTAGGTAACATTACAGTTTTTGCTAGAGGACAGTTCCCATTCACATATTTAGGGTGTCCAATCTTCTACACTTTAAGGAGAAATGATTACTATGATGATCTTGTAAAGAAAGTAAAGGCTAAATTGCATTCTTGGAAAGGAAAACTTCTCTCTTTTGGTGGAAAGGCAACACTAATTATCAGTGTGTCGCAAAGTATGCCAGTGCACCTACTATCAGTGTTGATCCACCTAACAACATTCTTGTCCACTTGCATAAAATCTTTGCACGTTTCGTTTGGAGCAACAAACAGGAAGGTAGGAGCAGACATTGGGCTTCCTGGCAGAATCTATGTCTTCCCAAAGATGAAGGTGGTTTAGGGTTTAGGTCTCTCCATGATGTATCAAAAGCTTTGTTTGCTAAACTATGGTGGAGGTTCAGAACTACTAAATCTTTGTGGAGTAACTTCATGTGGAATAAGTACTGCAAAAAGGAAATACCAACAATGGTGCAATTTAGAAGATGCTCTCATGTTTGGAGATAAATGTTGTCTGCTAGGGAAGAAGTGGAACATGAAATATTGTGGAAAATGAAGAGTGGAACAACAAATATATGGCACGAAAATTGGACTGGATTAGGAGAGCTATATCATGTGTTACCACAAGATTTTTCAATTAATGAGGAATTACAAGAGGTGGTTGAACTAAGGCAGGAGGGAACATAGAATGAACATTTGTTTACTCAGAATTTTACAGAAGAAATTGCTGAGCATATTAAGCTAAATGTTCGGTACGGAGGCAATGAAGAATTATGGAATAAGCCATACTGGATGCCAACGGCTTCTGGTAAGTTCACTGTGGGGAGTGGTTGGCAGATTCAAAGATATAGAGCATATCCTAATAAGGAGTTCAAAAATATGTGGATCAAAAGTTTGCCATTCAAGATATCATTCTTCTTGTGGAGATTATGGAGGCACAAGGTGGCTACTGATGATGTATGGATAAGGCAAGGCTACATAGTTATGTCCAGATGTTGGTGTTATCTTCAACCCCAGGAGGAAACAATTGAGCACATATTCTTAACTGGCCCTATGGCTAATAAGGTTTGCAGAACATTCTTAGGGGCAACTGGGATTAATATAGCATTGGTGCAGGTAAAATAAGTGATAAGGGCTTGGTGGAATACTAAGTGTTGCCCAAAATTGAAGCCGCTGTTTCAGGCAGCGCCAACCATAATTACGTGGGAGTTGTAGAAAAGGAGGAACACATGAATGAATTGAGGAACAACATCAACCAGTAGAGTCATACATGAAGTTAACAAAACTTTGCATTACTTGGCAAGGGTGAGGTATCCATGGTTATCAAACATGCCATTGCTTTGGCCAGACTTGATAAGCTACTTTGAAGGATATAAACCGACTATTGTTACTTAGGCTATCACATGGCAAGCGCCGTATACAGGATGGTTCAAATGCAATACCGATGGAGCTTCAAAAGGTAACTCTGGTCCTAGTTCACTAGGCTTTTGTGTGAGAAACGAAGAAGGGGATTTGATATATGCAAGGGCTGTAGACTTGGGGATAACAACTAGTGTTGTAGCTGAGGCTAAGACTATTGTACAAGGCTTGAAATACTATACGCAACAAGATATTCACCCTCTCATTTTGGAGACCGACGAAGAAGGTTATTGAAGGAGAATGTTATTGGCAAGGTTATTGAAGGAGAATGGGATCCACCATGGAGTGTAGTAGCAGAAGTGCAGAAAATTAAAGAGATGAAGGATTACTTTAATGTGATTTTCCGACATGTATTCAGAGAGGGCAACACAGTAGCAGATTTTATAGCTAACCATGTTTTCTCTTTTGCAGGTACAACTGAATTCCATTCCTTTTGTGATCTGCCTAGTACAGGGAGGAGACATGATCAATCTCGGCAAATCACACACTCCTAATCTTAGGGTTAGGATTGCCAAAAGAAGAGCACCAGATTGATGGTGCTCCAATGTTAGCAGGTGGTATTCACGTACAAACTTGCAAAGTAAGGGCAGTATGCATACTTACTTAGATTGGTATATTAGTGTATTGGCTACTGCTAGAGTCACAGTCACAAATTATACTACCAGGTGCTTCTTTTCTATACATATAGGTTAATGCTGCCAGGTACAATTTCATACAGTTTGGAGCAGTATGTTTATTAACTACATTACCCCATTGTGACAAGAATGTATGAAGGATCAAAGCTGGAAATTAACAGTAATAGAAGGTGTTCTGTTTTAGAGTAGTATGCTTTTTAATGTCATGACAATTTTAAGTGGTATTGACATGTATACATGTCCAAACTGGAGGTGTTATGACATTGCAAGCATGTGAATTACATTACACAATAACAAGCTTTCAACATAATAAGCTATTGGTTTAGACTTCACTGGATACAAGTATTGTTCATGGAATTAGGAATGTACTTGGATTCTTGGTTGCTTACAGTTGATGGTGTTGCTTGGAGTTCCACTTCGCTAATTGGCTTTCAACAGGGGTTATCAAATTTCATCAAACAACAGGATCAACAACAATATTCGGTTCTACTGCAATAACTTCAGGGCAAAAGATAGGTACAATACAGCTTCATTCGTGCTAGCTGCCTTGTTATTTATGTATTCTATAGTCTGCTAGGGCACTTTTCAGTGGTATTAGCACTCGGTAGTGTTCTAATGGAATATGGAGGTGCATATGCAAGCAGGAAGTGATTACTTAACCATACAAGAACACAATTGGTTCTAAAGTCTAATACTAGGCTAGTACGTGACCTATTATATTACTCCATATCTATTATTATTATTATTATTATTATTATTATTTTTCTACTTATTTAGAAGCGGGAATTGGACTCTTCGTCGCCTTGCTTCCTGATTTACAGTTAGGTCCCTTTTTTTGGATCAAAGTCGGGGTATTTTCGTCACTCTGCTCACTTTGTACTTTCTGAAGCGTCTTTTCCCTTCGCACTCTCCTCGATACGCTCCTTTTTCATGGACGTGGAAGACAAACCGGCTCTTGCTTCTGCTGCTGTCAGTTGTTTCTCCAGATGTGTAACACCTGCTTTTGGATGGTATCCGATTAGGGGTGACTGCCAATAATATCTGCAACAGCTTCTGTTCTGCTTGGGTTTTCTTTTCGTTTTTCCGCTTCCTGGCTTACTACTCTGTTCCTTTTGGTCTCTCTGCTTGCTGGCTGGAACAAGTGAGTACTTCTTGCTTCCTTTTCTATCTTCTCCTTTAGATTTCTGTCTGTTCCAACAGAACAACAACAACAACAACAACCCAGTATAATCCCACTAGTAGGGTCTGAGGAGGGTAGTGTGTACGCAGACCCTCCACTAGTAGGGTCTAGTAGGGTCTGGAAGTGGAGGGTGCTTATCATCAAAGCAACCCACAGACTGTTCCAACAGACTAAATAGAAATTAAAAAATTATTTTTACGACTCTACTTGAAGCTGTACCAATTTTTTGAACTAAATTATTTTTTCAGTTCTTGTCAGTTTTACTCTGTTCTTGCTTTTTTAACTGAACCATGTTATTTCCCTGAAATCTTGGTGGGTGCCCAGCAGTTTCTCCGTTTGTTCGGATATTTCAGTTCTGAATAATCACATGCGTGTCAACCTTTGCACACTGATACATTGTAGGTGTTTGTTAATATGTCTTAATCAACAAAATCTTTTGATTTTATGCCTGTGCTGACCTTCTCTCAACGCTTTAATTTTTCCTTTTTTGTTTAAGTGTGCACTTATAGAAATACTCTTAAAGCAGACCATTTCTTCCATCTATATTGTTGTTACTATTTGTCTTACATTGTATTAGCAAGAAAATTTAGATACAGATATATGTATTTTCAGATTCATACCAACCTAAAAATATTAAATTAAATTATACAAAGCCGTGAAGTGTTTGGAATAGAAATGTGTGGCAACAAAGATACTATGGATTTATTTCTGTATTTTTCAAAAGACTGAGGAATGACAAATTGTCGCTACAAATTTTAGACATCCCACTGCAAACTTTGATTTTACCGCAGGTGATGCAATTAAGGTGTTTGATGATATGCTTGGAAAAACTAAATGATTCTTTTGCTTATGAAAGGAAAATCCATGAAAAATAGAAGCCATTGTTAAAGGAATATAAACAATTTGAATGGACAATTTACTGTTAATGTCCAGGTTTTATGCAATAATGACTCTGGAATTGGATTGACTTTATTTGAACGTTCTTATAGGATTGCTGATAAATATTTGTTGAATTTTGAAGGCAAATTGACTGATCCTTTCCTTCTCAATAATTTTGCCTTTATTTTCAAGATATCTTCGCCTAAAATTAATCTTATTAAGCCTATTACTTCACTCCTAAAAGCTCTATGCTATTGATGTTTTGCAGTAATAGTTCTACCTTCAAGTTTTCTGATTAGCTTCATATTCCCTATGAATAAAAATCTTGATCGGTGGATTTTCATGTTCTGTGGTAACATGAAATATAGAACATGTAGATGTTGGATTTTTCGCCTTTTGTGCCAGGTATTTTTTTGGAGTTCTCTTGACTCCATCAACATACTATAGTTTGCAGTGAGATTGGGTGATATTCCTTAGCTTTTAGCTTTAATTAACCCATTTTAGGCTTACTGTAGTTCCTCCCTCGCATGCATGTGGAATTGGTTTTTTGGCCAGCATGTATATATGTTGTGTGTGATTTTTCTGACTCACAATCTTTTTTGCAGTTTCCTACATATATAATCACTTTTCCAGTGTAAATCAATTTAAAACATATTCCATAGGAGAGCAGGAAAGAATTTAAAGTAAATTAGTGGATCATGAGTTCTCCAACTGTAAGAAGAAAGCTCTGTATTTGAGAGAATGAATATAACATCAACTCAAGATAATGAATTTAGGAACAATTGTTTATTTTGTCAGACAAGTCAGCCAACTTTATGTGTCCGTTAATGTGTGAGAATGATATTTTTAGTGATTAGTATTTATTAGAACACAAACAAAGAAGGGAAAGAAAGGGGAAACAATTTGCTTTCACCCTACGGAGATGAATTGAACCATAATTGTTTTTTAATGTTTGCTATGATAAAAGACTGTTGCCAAACTCTGTAAGAAATTCTCTTTTTTTAAATCCTGAAAGGTTCTCTCATGAAAATTGGTGAATTACATGTTATTTTGATCGGTTAATCAGTCCACATCATAAACTAATGGAATAACCCAGTAGCACACACTAACAACCTTTTTTCTTCCTTGTACCATTGCATTTGAGACAGTGACGTTACAATTTCCGTACAAAATTATTTCTAAGAGTATTTTCGATGCCCAACATGTTCTACATGTTACCACGACTGAAATTGTTTTTTTGGCTTTGTAGAATTGTTGACGTTTCTCTTACGTTCAATACAACCAACATACTTGCAGAAGAAGTTCAGCACTGTAAAGGTAACCAACTATCTTATTTTCGTATATTTGTACATGTTGGGTCATATTAACACATTCGCTGCTGCTCATCCTCACTGTACTGGTAATGGTTGCTGTTGTCCACCATTTTCTTTTGTACAATTATTTTGTTTGTTTTTTGTTTGTAAACTTATTTATGTGCGTAACAAAAACTTTGGCATGGCATATTCGCTCTTTGATTTTTGGTGTCGTGTCACTATCACGACCCAAATTAACCCTCCGTAAGGTGTCGTGATGACACCTAGTCTTTACGACTAGGTAAGCCTAATATTACGAAAAAGATAAAGAAAACACAACTTTTTTAAAGATCAACAGCAAATACAAAATAATTTTCCAAGACCCGGAATATCATTAAGTCACAGGCTGCTATAATCTATGTAGCTCTATACAAAAGTATGAAGATAATAAAAAAAGTCTCTAGGCGAGGGAGTAGAAGGGGACTCCGAAGATCTGCCGACGCAAGCATTAGTACCTTGAAGTCTCCTAAAATCAGCAGCATGCACTAACCCCGAGGCTGGTAGCTCGCACCTGGATCTGCACAAGAAAACATGTGCAGGGAAGGGCATGAGTACACCACAATGGTACCCAGTAAGTGCCAAGCCTAACCTCGGCCGAATAGTGACGAGGTCAGGTCAAAGCCCTACCAGAGTAAATATAATAAATTAAACCATAGAAGATATAAGTAAAATTTACGGTAACACAGTTAAAGAAATTCTCGAAAATTTAACAGTTAAGGGAGCCCTCGGCTCGGAACAAGGTAAACACAGTGGGAAATCTCCCGGGATACCGTCCCGTGGTTCCAAATGAATATGCAGTACATGGGGATCTCCCGGAATACGTCTGTAGTCCCAAAGTAAATATGCAGTGCTGGAGAATTTTCCGGAATACGTCCGTAGTCCCAAAGTAAATATGTAGTGTTGGGGATCTCCAGGAATACGTCCGTAGTCCCAAAATAAATATGCAAGACAAGGGGGATCTCCCGGAATACGTCCGTAGTCTCAATTTAAATATGCAACGCAAGATGAAATGGCAGGTATGACATCGAGTTATACAGTTTATACTGAACACAGATAAGGAAAGTAGAGACTTAACTAAGCATGGCGCACAGAATGTCAAATAGGCACTTAAAACACGTAAGCGTGCTCCTCTAATCTAAGCTAAACAATTAAACGTATTAGTGCAATTTAATAAGGGAAAACAGTTTATGATTTAGAAAGGAAAAACGGAATTTTTGCAATAATAGCCCATGTACGTACTCGTCACCTCACGTACACGACGCCCACACATCAATTACTATCAAACATCTTAAGGGAAAAGTCCCCAACACAAGGTTAGGCAAGCCACTTACCTTGAACCGCTCAAATCAACTCGATATCACATTCTTGCCACGAGTATCCGACTCCAAATGGCTCGAATCTATTCAACTTAATTGCGTAATGTAAATATAACTACAAGTAACTAATTTAGCTAATTAATTCGAAGCTAAAGCATGAAATTAGGAAAAACGCCCAAAAGATCTCCCCGGGGCCACGTCTCAGAATCGGGTAAAAATTACAAATTATGAACACCCATTCACTCACGAGTTCACTCGAACAAAAATCATCTAAATCCGACGTCAAATTCCCATTCAAATCTCAGATTTTCAATTGGGGAACCTTTTTCCCCATTTCCAAACTTCCACCCTCAATTTCCTTAATTAGACAAGGAAAACAACAATAGATTAATGTATTATGATCAAAATAGAGTTAGAATTAGTTACCCAATAGTTCTCCTTCAAAATCCCTCGAGAAATCGTCTCCCACCGAGCTCTAAATCGAATTGGTGAAAAAATGAGGATGAACCCTCGAAGCTGCTTCTTCAACCCAGCGATCTCCGCACCTGCGCTCATGGGGCCGCATCTGCGGTCACGCACCTGCAGAAAAATCATCGCAGGTGCGAAGGTCACTTATCCGGGCTGGGGCCGCATCTGCGGGCAA
>AWOL01S0020649.1:80715-93634 GCA_000715115.1 Nicotiana otophora
TTATATATATTCTTAACGGGTTAACGGATTATCCGTTAAGAAAATTGAATAATCCGTCCCCAAACCGATAAGCCGTTAATAAAAAAATTTCAATTCGTTCCCCGTCCGTTAAACCGTTAACCCGATACTAATAAGCCATTAAGTTTCGGTTTTGGTTCGATTTTCGGTTTCGGTTCGATTTTGAACAACCCTACTCACAAATCATATGATTAATTTTACAGAACCCCAAATGATTATTCATAATTTTGTGGGGTATCTAAACCTAACCCCCCACCCCCACCCCCCAAAAAAAGAAAAAAGAAAAAAAAATGCCAAGGGTACTTTTGAAAAATTCACATCCATCATCATAAACTTCTCAGATAACAATCAAACCAATATCCAACGCATGACAGGGTTTGCTCTCTTCTTACGAAAAGTCATCTTTTTTTCTTCTTCTTCTAATCATAACCTTGGACATATACCAAATTTTAACCTAAATAATTCCTTAAGATTTTTCTATTCTACTTAGCACAAAACATTTCACAAGTTTATGAAGTTGAAAAGAAAAATTCTCTTCTTAATTTTTATTTCTTTTTGGACAATTATTGTCAGTCACGTTATTTCAACTATGTCTTTTGTCCATTAGAATCACGCCTATATAAAATAATATTAAATAAAATAATTAGGTAAATAAAAATATATTCTCTAAAAAAAACTTAAAACTTTTCAAATGAAATGGTAATACAATTCAATATAATAATCCTAAGATGTGTTGAATTAATTAAAATGTTAGTAGAGAGATGGTTTTTAATTTCTTTGTCGTTTGGTGATCGGAATTAGTATAAAATTTAGGATTATATTTATCCATATTTGATTATTATTATTATAATATCAAAATCTCGATATTATTATTTATCGGATATGAGATTATAATATCAGGATATTTGACCCTTTAATATTCAGATAGGAAAATAAAATTAGGCATTCGAAACAGCTCATAATACTTGTCACCAAATAATTGGCCATGTAAAATCCACGTCATTTAATATGGCCCACTTTTATCGGCAGCCCACAATTTAGCTGGCCCATTTAGACGGTAGTCCAGAGTCTTTGCTTCACTGAGGACCTTCTTCTTCTTCTTCTTCTTCTTCTTCTTCAACTCTTTCAACTGTTTCTCAACTAACAGTTGAATACGTTGGCAAGTATTAATCTCTTAATTAATCACATCTTAGCTCATTAATGCTAATTAATTTCCCTCTTTTATAACTCCCAAATCATCATATAAAAGCTCTTTGTATTGTGAAATCCTTTTGATTAATCGATTTTTCTGGCAGAAATTTAGCTCAAACAATGCCGGGTATAGTTTCAGTCAAAACGCCGCCGGAGGCTCAGCCGTTGAGAATTTCAGTTCCGGATGAGTCCAACGGGCGGGTCGGAGCAAGTTCGGAGAGATCCGAACCCGTTAACCCGAAGAGTAACTCTCCTGCCCCGCGAAGACCTCCTTCACCGTCGCCTTCAACTTCACGCGCCAAGCCGTCACCAGATCGGAGCTCCGGGAAGAAGAAATCGCCACCAGAGAAGATTGTCATCGACGAGTCATCTCTCGACAATCCCGATCTAGGACCCTTTTTACTGAAGTTAGCGCGTGACACGATTGCCTCCGGTGAGGGACCGAACAAGGCGCTAGATTACGCTCTACGCGCCGCGAAGTCGTTTGAGAAATGCGCGATCGACGGCGAGCCGAGTTTGGATCTGGCGATGAGCCTCCACGTCGTGGCGGCTATATACTGTAGTCTCGGGAGGTTCGAGGAGGCGATTCCTGTGCTAGAAAGGGCGATTAAGGTGCCAGAAGTTTCAAAAGGTGCAGATCACGCGCTTGCGGCGTTCTCAGGGTATATGCAGCTCGGTGATACTCATTCTATGCTTGGACAGTTGGATCGGTCGATTGAATGTTACAAGGATGGTTTGAAAATACAGATGGAAGCTTTAGGTGATACAGATCCGAGAGTCGCAGAGACTTGCAGGTACTTATCAGTTATCATAATGTCTCTTTGTTCTTTCTTTTTTTTATAAAATTGTAGAACTGAATGTATATGAAAAATTCTTATAGCTGGAATTAAATGATTCGAGATTGAGGTTAGTTGATTGATATTGTTTTACAGTATCAATTAAAATGTAATGCATTCAAGCAGGGGTGGAGCTATGTAGACCCAAGGGGGTTCAATTGAATCCCCCTTCTTCAAAAAATTATGTCGTGTAAATAGAGTAAAAATGATTTTTTGTGGTTATATATAAACTTTTGAATCCCTTTCATACAAGGGAAGATTCTAGTGTAGTAGCAAATGTAATGGGCGAAAATTGATTTAAGTTACAGGTTCTCAAATCCCAAGTGTGATTTCTAGTATTCTTTTGAAGCTCTTTGCATAAATTCCTGGCTC
The DNA here is from genome assembly GCA_000715115.1 of Nicotiana otophora. Classification (NCBI taxonomy): domain Eukaryota; kingdom Viridiplantae; phylum Streptophyta; class Magnoliopsida; order Solanales; family Solanaceae; genus Nicotiana; species Nicotiana otophora. Next base: position 83,133 of record AWOL01S0020649.1, read on the forward strand.
CGTCATTGTGCAAGTCTAGCTAGTTTCACTTTTATAAATTTATGTTGTGTTTATATTGTGAAAGCTGTTATTAGTTGAAGCATTATTAGGATTCAGATGAAATATTATCAGCAGAAGACAGGGATAAATGTAATGCTATTCATACTTGAAAAGTTAATGAAATGTAATTGATACACTTCCAATTAGCGGAGTCAAATTTGATTGAGATGCATTTTTCAGGGAAGTGAATGGGTTCTTTAGGAAGTCCAGTTAACAGATCCATCTGATTGAGGTTAATAAGTCATCCAACTTGCCCAATTCTAATATAATGTTCTTTCTCTTAGAAAATCTTTTTTCTCGTACTTATATAGGGGATAGTCATGTAATTACCTACTAATTCTTTGTCCTCATGAAATAAAGATTCTTGCTTTTGCTATTCTTCTTTGGCTTAGGGGGGCTATAGGCCCTGCAATGTTGGGCATGTGTCATATGGTGTTATCCTGTTGGTTGGCTGAAAATATGTTTCATTTCGAATGTTTTTATAAGTAAAGCTTAACTTAACACTTCATATAAACTTCATTTTTGGGGACTTTGTTGAGACACAACAGCATATGTTGGAAAAGCGGTGGTCTTTGGTGGAGCGGTTTTATGATGGTAGTGGGGGATTAACTGTCAACTAAAGAATACTTATTTCTTATTAAAAAAAATAGAAAAGAAAGGAAAAATAGAAATAAAAGGATACTTATTGTTGCTTGGTATCTTTTTGAGCAGATTCTGCAAATTGCGGAGGTCTGAGTTGCGTCACATCTAATTTACACATTTTATGTTTCCGTGGCTTGTTTTCTTTTGTTAATTTATGTATTCCCCTGAAAATATATTCAACCTTTAGAAAAGATTCAAGGAGTAGAACACTAATCCTTTTTGTACGGGGAGTAATATGTTGGTCAATCAAGTATTTTAGGCTGCCTCTGGCAATTACGTGTAAATAGGGCGTTCAGTAAAGTAAACCATGAAACAATAGCGGGCCGTTCTTTGTTCACGATTGCTGTGAGAATCATTAATGTAATCATCTCACGGGGATGTCATTAATCTGCTCAATATGGCTGCTTTACGTTCGAGGGCATAAATTACCATTCTTTTTACATGTGCTAGTTTGTGTAACACTCTTCTTTTGTACTATTTAATTGACAAGTCTTTGCAACTGCCTATGTGTTTCTTAGGCTCTAACTGAGGCAACTGAATTGGAAATTTTGCAGGTACTTGGCCGAAGCCCATGTTCAGGCAATGCAATTTGATGAAGCCGAGAATTTGTGCAAGAAAACACTGGAAATCCATCGTGTCCACAGCCCACCTGCTTCTCTTGAAGAGGCAGCTGATCGTCGTTTAATGGCTCTCATATGTGAGGCTAAAGGCGATTATGAGTCAGCTCTTGAACACCTTGTACTTGCAAGCATGGCTATGATTGCCAATGGACAGGAAAACGAGGTTGCAGCTATTGATGTTAGTATTGGGAACATCTACTTGTCTCTGTCTCGCTTTGATGAGGCGGTCTTCTCCTATCAGAAGGCACTTACTGTTTTCAAATCATCTAAGGGAGACAACCATCCTTCAGTTGCATCTGTCTTTGTAAGGCTGGCTGACCTATATTATAAGACAGGAAAACTGAGGGAATCCAGATCCTATTGTGAAAATGCCCTAAGAATATATGCAAAACCTGTGCCCGGAACAACTGCAGAAGAGATTGCTTGTGGATTGACAGAAATTTCAGCTATTTATGAGTTATTTAATGAACCTGAGGAGGCACTGAAACTCCTTCTGAAGGCAATGAAACTTTTGGAGGATAAACCAGGGCAGCAAAGTACGATTGCTGGCATTGAAGCACGGATGGGTGTTATGTTTTATATGGTGGGAAGATATGAAGAGGCACACAGCTCCTTTGAAAACGCTGTAGCTAAACTTAGAGCTGGCGGTGAGAGGAAGTCAGCCTTCTTTGGGGTTGTTTTGAATCAGATGGGATTGTCTTCTGTTCAGTTGTTCAAAATAGACGAGGCTGCTGAATTATTTGAAGAAGCAAGACAAATTCTGGAACAGGAGTGTGGTCCTTGTCACCAAGATACTCTTGGTGTCTACAGCAATCTTGCTGCAACTTATGATGCACTGGGAAGGTAATATCATATTTGAAAGTATTTTCTTAAGTACCTTGGATGAACCTTGCTTATTATACACTAATTTTTAAGATCTGCATTGCACATTTACTACTTTTCTTATACGGAAAAGGTCCAAATATGCCCTTGTACTATACGAAATTGAGCACATTTGCCCTTCGTTAATACTTTAGCTCAAATATGCCCTTATCGTCACATAGTTGGTCCATATATGCCCTTAGAGTTACACAGTTGGCCCATATATGCCCTTTTCGAAACGGAATCCGCCCAAACTAATTCGCTCTTTCGTTAATTGAATTAAATTATATTACAAACACTATTTCCTTTTTATTAGTACTTTTTTTTCTTTACCTTTCTCTTTTCTTTCTTCTTTTTCCTTTTCTTCTCTTTTTTTTTTCTTTTTTCTTTCTCCCTTATCCGATTTCCTCCATTACTGATGTCTTTTTTTCATCATCAATTTCACCTGACAAAACTCATAAATTCCAATTACTAAGAAAATTCTCCCATAAAAATATTTTTATAGATCATATGTTTTTTAATTTTTTAATTTTTACTGAATATATATTTAGTTCTAAAAAATTTAACAAAGTAAGATTGAAATAATATTTATGTAACAAAAAATTTGAAAATCCAACAAAACCAAACAATCCAAACCTATATAACTGGTTTGGTTTGATTTTGATAAAAAATCAAAATCAAACCAACCCGTTCCATGTACACCCCTAATCTACATAGTTAATAAAAAAAATAAAAAATGTCCAGCTGAAAAAAGACTAACAACTCAAAATTTATAACACTACAACTTGAACTCTAGGCTTTTAATCATTAAATTATCTTTCTGGAAACAATTTAGATATTTTGGTCTTTTGAGTATTGTTAAAAGTTGAGATGTTTTTATTATTTTAAAGTTTAAACCATAATTTTTGGAATAATTTAATTTCATTTATTTAGAGGGCCAGTGAAATTGGAACTTGATTATCTTATGGGAGAATTTTCTTAGTAATTGGAATTCATGAGTTTTGTCAAGTGAAATTGGTAACGAAATTGAAGAAGACATTAGTAATGGAGGAAACGGATAAGGGAGAAAGAAAAAGGAAAAAAAAAGAAGAAAAGAAAAAAGATGAAAGAAAAGAGAAAGGTAAAGAAAAAGAGTACTAATAAAAAAAAAATAGTGTTTGTAATACACTTTAATACAATTAAAGAAAGATCTAATTAGTTTGGGCGAATTCCATTTCGAAAAGGTCATATATGGACCAACTATGTGACGGTAAGGGCATATTTGAGCTAAAGTATTAACGAAGGGCAAATGTGCTCAATTTCGTATAGTATAAGGGCATATTTGGACCTTTCCCTTTCTTATAACATTTTGCAATGTATCTTAGATTTTAATTCTCCCCTAATTGATTAATTTTCACTTTGAGTAGCAGTATTATTATAGCTCTCGTAGTGCTTGACTTATCATGTTTCTTCTGCTTGGATTTTGAGCAGAAAATTGACACAAATGACAAATCCTGTATTTTCATTTTTTCCCCTCTTGCTTTAAGATTGCTGTTATTCTTTAGGGTTTCAACTTATCACCAATCAATATTTTCATGAAATAAGTTTACACCAGCTGCACTTTTTTTATGGACGATCTGTAACTTTTAAAGCTTCATGTGCCTAGCTCTCTTATTGGCCTTCTGAAGAAAATATTGCCTTGCCAATCTGCAGGCAATATTAAACTAAATGAGCATGTCTGCAATACACATACATACCTTGACACGCATTTATTTAATAGCATCACACAATTACAAGCATCTTTAACTATTTGTGAATGATTATAATAATTTCAAAAGAATTGTTTATGCATGTGGTATGTTCAATTGTTCATTCTGCATGGATCAAATGTGTATATTGTTGACTGGTCGGATTAATTGTTGTGAAGAATGATTGTTGCTTTGATTCTATTCTACTTTCTAAGAAGAAAAATATATTAGAAGAATGAAAGAGAAAGACCTCATTTTATATCGATAATGGGAGCAAGATGAGTTGCTTAGTTGTGTGATCTCAGCTAAATATCAATTCAATTAGCATTTTGAGAGTGACATGCACATGCAGTTGCTTCTGTGACATTTACCTTTCAACTGCTTTGTGGTGTTCAGCTTGTTTTTGTCTTTATCTATTGCAGAGTAGATGATGCCATTGAAATTCTGGAGTATGTTCTTAAATTGAGAGAAGAGAAACTTGGAACTGCAAATCCTGATTTCGATGATGAGAAGAAAAGGCTGGCTGAATTATTGAAAGAAGCAGGCAAATCTCGCAACAAAAATGCGAAGTCGCTGGAGAACCTTATCGATCCCAATTCTAAAAGAACAAAGAAGGAGCCGTCAAGGAAGTGGTCTGCCTTTGGGTTTAGGAGTTGATTGTTAATTGGGATGCATTTTCTGTAACATAGGAGATCATGTATAGAGCTAATCTGTAATTTGTGAGGCATGTTGTTTGTTTGCCATTTGAATTGCCATTGATGTTCATTTTCAGCGTTGTTCAATTGGTTATTGTTTTGTGATTTAAAAGATGTTTCTGCCAAGACTATTATTCTGCTTTTTCTTCTGTCTCTCCTCCATTCCTTGAAGTTGATATATATGCAGTTAGAAAATGAAGCATCCTTAGCTCTAGGCTTTTTTTATGTGGCAGCATTCCATTTTTTTGGGGATAAGACCATTTCTCGTATGGTTTTGAATGTACTATGATGAAGATGGTGTATAGGTAATTATCGATTGATCTTTTCATTTTCATTGTTCTGTGTCAGTCTATAGGTAATTGATTTGAACTCCAAGATTGATTTAAATGGAACTTCTATTTTTATTGGAAACTTTGAAGGCAGCAACATTGCAATGATTTAGCAATAATAAATGACCTGCAACTCAATAAATGCTGTTCTGAAGTTTATGCATTTCTATGACTCCAGCAGAAATCCCAGAACAAGTTGCTATTTTCAGAAGAATAACAATTTTTGGCTCCAAAAAGTTACTCTTCAGTCCTCAATGATGCAATGGATAAGTTGAGTAAAAATTGTACCGGCACTTTATTTGGTCGCTCCCATTTAACGTATACTCACTTTTTAAAATTTATTTAATTGGTCTTAAGTGCATCTGAAGTGTAATTTTTTACTTCAGACTTATTTACCTCAAGTGTAGAAAAAGTGTTTGTTGCACTTCAGACTTTTTGGCGTTAAGTGCACTGAAATGCAATTTTTCACTTCAGACTTATTGGTCTTAAATGCATAAAAATATTGGTTGCACTTAAGACATATTTGGCCTTAAGTGCATATGAAGTGCACTTCAAACTATTTTTTTTTAAATTCAGACCCGATAAATCTGAAGTTGATCGTAAAGTGTGTAGACGTGCAAAGGTTTTTTGCAAAGTGGGTATAAATTCAATCGTGACTCCAAAATTAGGTATAGATGCAAAAGCCCCGTAAGTTGACTGGCTGCACCTGAGCTCGTTAATGAGTCTGACCCAGGACATGGTACAATAAAGTTCATAGACATTTAATTTTAGCCCATAACATTTTTATTTATGGAAGGCCATTTGTAAGTTGCCAAAACCTTGACTCATGACTTTGAAATTTTTAGGGATTTTTTCATTTCTATACACTATTTGAAACCTTATTACGAAAAATGTTCATGTTTTGGTATTTACCCGACCTAAATACATTTTAGTTATAAAATATATACAATCCACCTTAAAAGGCTCTTAATTCATTATTTGTGCTTTAAATCAAGGGATTTAGTTGCACCCTTTTCCTTTTTTCTCTCCTTTCTCCCCTCTTCTCTCCAAACAAAGTTTAAGTGTGATAGAAATCGCTAGATGTGACACAAAATTATCATGACAAAGCTAGCTCCATTACTAACAACTCTACAAATAAAAAGTGGCTTCCTCCCTAAATATTTTCGATATTCTCTATGAGCAGATTAGCGAAATTGAACAATCACTGATCCTACGATACTTAGACTCTAGTCCTTCAACGTCTTCAACTATTAAACGATCCGTTCCTAAGCATTTTCTTTCTTCAGTTTATACCAAAACAACAAAACCAACAAAACGGCGTAATTTAGGTTTTCAATAGTAATTTCTAACACTTGACCAGTAAATCGCGATAATTGAAAAGTCAACAAAAAAGTGTAGCTAAAGCTTAGATCTACTCTAAAATCAATAAATCAGACGCAATAACATAAATAACGCCCAATAAACTTACATGTATTAATCATTGAATTTAGTTACACATTTTACTTACTAGAATTTACTGATTTGTACTTGTACTTTGTAGCCCAATACAGATAGTGTATGAAATTCAATGCACCGAGTATGCACATTAGCCAGTAAAATCTCTCCAAATGGAAGTGATTCAAGTTGCTACCAGAAAGCCATGGGTGGTGCTTTGAATTGCCTGTGACACTATAACTTATCTACAACTTTCATACATTAGTTCTACCCAGTTAAATACAACTACAATATTATACAACTTAAATATAATTTTTATATAAATTTTATACAATATGTCTTTTGTATATTTTGTATTTGATTTATACATAATAAAAATAAATTTTATACAACTAATTATATGTTATACAACTTATCTACAACTTATCAACAACTTATCTACAACTTTCATACATTATTTCTATCCAGTTATATATAACTACAATATCATACCACTTAACTATTTATACAATATGTCTTTTATATATTTTGTATATGATTTATATATAGTAAAAATAAATTTTATACAATTAATTATATATTATAAAACTTATCTACAACTTTCATACATTATTTCTACCTAATTATATATAACTAAAATATCATACAACTTAAAGATAATTTTTAAATAATATTGTTCAGCTATCATACAATATTTAAATAAAAAAAAATATATAAACAACAGAATACAATTTTTCTACAATTTTACTACAACTTTACTACTCCTTCTGTTTCAAATTAGATGAGGTACTTTGCTTTTTAGTTTGTTCCAAAATAAATGACACATTTCTAAATTTGGAAATAATTTAACTTTAAACTCTTCATTTTACCCATTTTACCCTTAATGAGAAGCTTTTATAACCACATAAATGTCATGGCCCCACAATGCTTTTACTCCTTAAACTTTTAAGACCACATATTTTAAAAGTCTTTTTTTTTCTTAAGCTTCGTGTCGAGTCAAACTACCTCATCTAAATTGAAACAGAGGGAGTACAATTTAGTAAGTATAATGTATGTCATGTCTTCTTCTTCTTCTTCTTCTTCTTCTTTTTTTTTTCTTCTTCTTCTTCTCTTCTTCGAGTTTCAATCTGAAATTCAGCCAAAATCAAGTCTAATCTTCACCAAAACACCCTCAAAATTGAGATATAAACTCCAAACAATATTCTCAATTGCTTGCAACAACACCTAATCCAAATAAAATATGATTTTTGAAAACCCAAATTCGAATTTAAAGCTTCAAAGCTTTTTAATGGCTGTCAATGGTGGAGAGTCAAACACCTTCAAAATTTATTGATTGATAATTTCAATTTGAACACCAATTGTGCAACACCTTCAACTCTACATTACTGGAATTTCAATAAGCATGGAATTGTTGCTCTCTTTTCCTTTGCTATATATTACTAGAATTGGGGATTGAGAGAGAGAGAGAGAGAGAGAGAGAGTGCAGGAGGGAGAGAGAATAAGGATGAGAAATAATTGATTCCTAATATAAAGGAATACTCATTTAATTTCTAAAGTGTATATAATTGATAAATTTGTATATATGATGTAATTAAATTAAAACTTGAGTAGAGAGGGTAATAAAGTTTCAAATAGTGTACCCGCTGTCCCTTTTGTATAAGATAGTTTCATAAATGTACCTTTTAAACCACAATTTAAAGATACTTTTAAAGCAAATTGATATCTTATGAGAAAATGGTAAAGAACGATTTAAAATATTATAAGGGTTTACGTCCACAGTTTAATGTTTAGTGAGCAAACTGAAAATTATATGAGCAAACATTAGTTCCAAGTCTAACGTTGTCCGGAAGAAATAATTTCTCAAGAGCTATACTTGCACAACTCTTTAAAATAGGGACAAAATTTAAACAGTGACCTAGAAAAGCTCTCGTATACTATTATAGATCGACAGAGCGGAACGATGAGAAAAAGAAGTTAAGTTAAATTTGCGTAATCAACCTAACATGACTACCAAATGTCGGATTCATTTGCTCGGCCCATGCATTTACGTCTTCCTTTCGTCTTTAGAACATGGAACTTTTTGTTTATTAATCCCAAAAGACATCAATAAAAGTGTTTTACGTAATTAGTTTTCTTAAATACGCACTATTAAATGGGTTCAGATTCGACGTGTGTTAGATAAAGAACCACATTCACAATCTCTCTCTGCTCACCGCTCTCCCTGTGGTCGAGCCTCCTTTTCAGTCGCCCTCTACAACTAAGTCAGTTGAGCTCTTTCGGCTCCTAGATTGTCTCACTTCTGTGCAGAAAGTATACTATTGTCTCCTTATAGGGTCTCAGGTAATTTCAATCTTTGCCCAAGATTCCTTTTTCTTATATGATAATTTTGTTTGACCCAAAAATATAGATCTTGATTCAACCAATTAGATTTAAATAAAGAAAAGTTAATCTTAGTTAAAAGTAATTTCCTAAAGATAAAGCTATTGGTGCTGTCACACCCCATTTTTCAAAAATTACATGTCTACATGTGATGTGACAAATAACTAGTATGTTGGTTCGAATGGCAACAAATACAAGCAATAATAATAATATTCAATGATCCAAAAAGATGGAATATAGTAATAAATGACAATAAATGAAATTAAAGTAAATAAAACGTGTGAGTCACCCAAAAAGGGATAAGATCGGTGGATATTCTCTCTGACAATGATGAATGATTGATAAGCCTTTGAATACTTAGGTTGTTCCTGGATCCGGTGGAAATGTTAGACAAGAATCTTAGTAAAAACGTTATTTTTATATTCTTACAATAGGACCGGATTCTCTCTATAAAGTCAATGTATTTTTTTACAAAAATGAATATCTCATGTCCCGTATCATTGTGCCTCTTTCTATTTATAAGGAACATATTTCTAGAAACCCTAATAGTACATGTATAGAAAATATCCACTAGAATATTCTCTTTTGTCTTATCTTAGAACTAGCCGTTATAACTCTGTTTAAGATGCTCAACCTCGACCTTGAACTATAGTGACTTCACGACCTTGATCTTTGCTGACTCTTCGAACGCGCCCTTCATCGCTTCGAGGCTACTTCACCCTGGGGCCGATCTTTGTGGGGACCTTACTGATAGCATGTGACGGTCGATGAAGGCCATAATGGTACTGACGTGGCTTGCCTATATTAAAGATATTTTCTGGCCCACACAATTTTGAGACGTACCCATTTTTATTCTTGATTTACCAATGTTGACCCGCATGTTAATTATATCGCTTCAAATATCGATCCGTGATTATGCGGGTTTGTTCAAACAAAATGTAATACTTAAAATTAATCATTTTGTTAAACGTGCAACTTATCTTTTAGCCTATGTAATGTCACATGAATGGTGCACTGATTGGAGTTAGCTTCATTAAAAGAGACCTCTCAATGCACAGTAGCAATTCAATAGTCTCTTTCTATTTACCCTTTTGAGAAAAAAAAAGATAAATAGACAAAATAAACAAGCATTACCATATTCTAACTATGATGTAACATATGACAATTTGGGTCCATTCATCTCAATTAAGAAATCCAAAAAAGTGAGGTACCATTTGGTGCTAATCTTAACCTTTTCTGAAGACAAAACAAAGAGCAATAATGATACAAAAAACTCTTTCGAAAATATAGTAGTTTATAGTATCTTTTTTTACATTTCAAGAATTGTTACATAAAAAAAAGGGCGTCTTGTTTTGGGTTTATTCTCACATGGTGATCTTTGTACACCCTTCAATTTGCTACAAGTCTACACTGATGAGACATGTGATAGGTTTTACTAGGTTGTCAATGAAAAAAGAAAACAAGATTAATAGGGTGACATAAATAGGAGAAAACATGCTTCGAATTGAAACTTTACTAAGTATATCATACACATGTTGTTGTCAACAATAATCTCAAGAAGTTGGAAAAAGTTTGGCACTGATTTTAAAGTGGAACTGGATTCATGGAATATCGGAATTCTTATTTTTTGATGTTCACGTGTTTACATATTATTCCTATTCCCTCCTTATCCACCCAGAACTGGAAGTAGGGCGAGTTATATATTTAAGTGAGTTCAATTGAACTTTTGTTTTTTTATTTGAACGAGTGTAATATATATATATATATATATATATA
>AWOL01S0020650.1:0-22448 GCA_000715115.1 Nicotiana otophora
AATTTAATAATTAATTCTATGTTCTAAGACCTCAAAAAGCACTATTTATCATTCCTCGACTTGGTGCGCGGTCCGTATAATTTTCCGAAAAACTTTTATGTGAAAAATTGATTAAAATGTGAAATATAGCCTTAAACCTCAATTAAGTTGACTTTGGTCAATATTTTTAGCAAACGGACTCAGATAAGCATTTTGATAGTTCAGATAGGTTTGTCTCGTGATTTGGGACTTGGGCGTATGCCCAGAATTTAATATGGAGGTCCCTAACTCAAGTTACGGCCATTTAACGGAAACTAGAAATTTAAAGACTAAAGATTTCTAAATTTTGACCACGGATTTGACTTTTTGATATCGGGGCCGGAATCCGATTCTGGAAATTGGAATAGCTTCATTATATCATTTATAACTTGTGTGCCAAATTTAAAGTCACTCCGGATTCATTTAACATGTTTCGGCACAAGATTTGTAAATTTACAAATTTGAAACTCAAAAGTTCGAATCGAGGTGTGAATTGTAATTTTAGCGATGTTTGATGTGATTTGAGATCTCGACTAAGTTCGTATGATGTTTTAGAACTTGTTGGTATATTTGGTTGAGGTCCCGGGTTCCTCGGGTGGATTACGGATGGTTAACGAATCAAAATTTGGACTTAAGGAAAAATCTGAAATTTTTGCCTTCTGGTGTAATCGCACGTGCGAATTTTAGACCGCATATGCGGGCAAGTTTCCACATAAGCGGAAATCGCAGATACAGTCAAATTTCCGCAGAAGCGGAAATGTTGGACATAACACATAAAAATCTGGAGTTAGCCATTTTTACTCATTTTTTAGTTTTGAGTCTCGGATTTAGGCAATTCCAAAGCGATTTTTCACGACTTTAAATTGGGTAAGTGTTCTATAACCAAAAGTGAATATATTTCATAAATCCATATCTATATTCATTATTTATTTCGAATTTAGATGAAAGAAATTGGAATTTTTGTAAAACTTTCCAAAAATGAAAATTTAAGATTTGAAGGTCCATTTGATATCGGAATTTGATAATTTTTCTATGGTTGGACTCATATCGGAATGGGTGTTCGTATTGCATAAGTTTTTCCGATATTCAAAACATGGGCCCCACTATCGATTTTTTAGATGAATTTCGGATTTTAATCCGAAAAATTAGTAAATTCATATGGAATTAATTCCTATGATTTGTATTGAGTATATCGAATTGTCTATGACTAGATTTGAGGATTTCGGACACGAATTCGCGAGGCAAAGGTTGATTGGATTCTTGAACTTGGTTGCAAAACGAGGTAAGTGTCGTGGTTAACCTTGACTTGAGGGAATAGAATCTCTGAATTATTTGCTATGTGTATTTCATGTGCAACGATGTATAGGCAAGGTGACGAGTGCCTATAATTTGTCAATTTAATTGTTTGCTTAATTATTTTAAGACACGAATTAATTGTTATAATAATTGTTTCTCTCCTATTCCTTGTCAAATATAAATTCTTCAAGTCCTGTAATAATTGTCACATGCTTATTTGATTTATATGTCATAATTGCTACTTGTCATTGTTTGTTTCATAAATGAATTATAATTATTGTATGCCTTGATGCTTAATAGTTTTTCATTGAAATTTATTGGAGTATTTTTATTATATTTAAGAGTTGTTAAATATATTGGGGGATTGGGTTGCACGACGTAACAAAGTTGTTAAAAGTTTATATTGAGGGATCGGGTTGCATGCGACAACAAATTTATTTAAAGTTTATATTGTTGGAGCGGGTTGCACGCCGCAACGAAAATTTATTGAGGAATTATATTATTAGGGCGGGTTGCACGCCGCAACAGAATTAATTGAAATGAATATATTGAAGGATCGGGTTGCACGCTGCAACATAGTTAAATGTAAATATATTGTGGGATCGGGTTGCACGCCACAACGGAAACTGATTGAAATAATAATTGGTTATGATTGCCGAGTTGGCTTCAATTGTTGAAAAGAGATACATGTTTTATTTCTATTATTGTTATTATTATTATTATTATTATTATTATTGCGTACAAGTTAATGTAAGTGACCTGCCTTAGCCTCGTCACTACTTCGTCGAGGTTAGGCTCGACACTTATTAGTACATGGGGTCGGTTATACTGATACTACACTCTGCACTTCTTGTGCAGATTTCGGAGTTGGTCCCAGTGGCATACTGTAGATCTGCCCTGATATAGCTACCAGAAGAGACTTGAGGTATAACCGCACAACGTTCGCAGTTCTGAACCCCTTCTATCTTATCTCAGCTTTGTATTATATTTCAAACAACGTGAATTTTATTCAGACCTTTATTTGTATTATTCTAGAAATTCGTGCACTTGTGATTCCAGTTCTGGGATGGTATTTAGATATCGCGATTATTATGGAATACTCATTTTATTTCAGACTTTATATCCGCATTGTTTCCTTGATATTAAATAAATTTAAAATTTTGTTAAAATGGTTAGTTATATTCTAACGTTGGCTTGCCTAACAAGTGAAATGTTAGGCGTCATCACGGTCCCGAAGGTGGGAATTTCGGGTCGTGATAGTTGGTATTAGAGCACTAGGTTACATAGGTCTCACGAGTCACGAGCAAGCTTAGTCTAATAACTATCAAGACTAACCTCGGTGGAGTAGTAACGAGGTACAGTGAAGACACTCACTAGTCTAATAACATGTGCAATATAATATACAAAATAATAGAAAAATAAATAGCAGTGATAGCAACAATAATCAACTAGTGATGTAAACAACAAGGCAACAAAAACTCCATAAATATTGCTCAAACACGTAATGAATACAAGTACAACCAATAATCAAGTGCTTCAAAATATACATCTTTCACCGATAAGTTTTTCAAATAAAAATCTTTAGAATATAATTCTTTCCAATAAATATATTTCGAATATACTTTCTTCAAATAAATATCTTTCCAATATAATTCTTTCGAATAAATATCTTTCTAATATAATTCTTCCAAATGAATATCTTTCGAATATACTTTCTTCAAATAAATATCTTTCCAATATAATTCTTTCGAATAAATATCTTTCTAATATAATTCTTCCAAATGAATATCTTTCGAATATAATTTTTACAAATAAATATCTTTCAAATATAATTCTATCAAATAAAAGTCATCCTGTGACACCTCATTTCATAATCATAAAATACGGGTCTCAACCCACTTTTATATTTCCACGGCACCTCGTGCCAATATCTCTATCACAATCGCACGGACAACTCACGTGCCAATATCATCATCATATTTTTCCCGGTACCTCATGCCCACATTTCATATATGTTGTGGCGTGCAACCCGATCCCATATAATATTAATCATACCTGTTGCGGCGTGCAACCCGATCCCATATAACATAATCCGCCCGGCAATAGCCACAGGCTCCCAATTTCTACATAGATCAGACTATTATCAAGTTTACCGAAACAACAAGACAAGTTGCATAAGATATAAAAATAAACACAGTAACCCCACATCATCACATAAAAATTACTAACACAATAATTCCACATAATCACATATCATCCCTAACAATAGCCACCCTTATCTCTCCTATAGCCACCCTTATCACTCCTATAATAGCCTCCCTTATCCCTCTGCCCTGACAATATCAATAGCCACCCTTATCGCTCCGTATAATAGCCACCCTTATCACTCCGCCCAGACAATATCCCAACACACATAACCACGGTGAAATACCGCCCTTATACCCACATAATATCAACAGTGAAATGCCACCCTTATATCCTCATAATAACAAATCAAATCACACAATAATTTACACGGGATATTATCACGACAACACAACACAATCAATTCCTATCATTATTTACCCAACAACCACAGCCAATTCCAATGATATAGTAAAATTAATAAATTTCTCAAAAATAGTCCAAGGCTCCACACAATGTATATAAAACCTCAAAACAACAATAAGGAAGGAAAATTAACTCGGCATGACACAACACCTTCTTTAGTCCAAATTTTTGAAAAATATATTAGTACCTCAATTTAAACTTATTTAATAAATTATTTGCATACGAAAAAATCCATAATATAATTATTTCCAGGAATCAAATCAACAAACACACGAAATTCTCATAAAATTCCAATTCGCAATCACACTAAATTATCATAAAAATACAAACTCAACAAACAAAGAATGAGGTATGACAAATCAAGGATTTACTAAATTTCCACAATTTTCCAATTTAATACATAAGGGTGTCTACAAATTTTTAACCGATATAGTTTGCACATATAAACCAAGTACGTACTCGTCACCTCGCATACATGGTTTTCCAATCACACAATTTCCACATAAGGCTCAATGCCTAGGGGAAATTCCCTCACACAAGGTTAGGCAAGGTACTTACCTTTTTGAAGTTAGGCCGATATTTCGAAATTGCCTTCTTGCTTGAATTGACCTTCGGACAGCTCAAATCTATCCAAATTAATTCAATTCAGTCAATACTAATTATAGCAATTAATTCCATATGAAAATACTAATTTTACAATAAAATCCGAAATTTAACTCAAAAATCGCCTGGGGGCCCACATATCGGAATCCGACGAAACTCACAAAATCCGATAACCCATTCAATTACGAGTCCACCCATAACAATTTTATCAAATTTCGATAACAACTCGACCTCCAAATCTAAAATTTTCGTTCTTGGAAAGTTTTGCAAAAATCTTGATTTCTTCCATTTAAATCCGAAATAAATGATGAATATAACCATGGATTTATGAAATATAATCACTTTTGGATATAGGACAGTTACCCAAGTCGAAGTCGTGAATAAAACCTCAAAATCGCCCAAGAACGGTGCTCCAAAAATCCAAAACGAAATGAAGGAAATGACCATTTTTGGTCCTTAAGTTTCTGCTCATCCCTTACTAAAAGTCCATTTTCCGTCACTAAAAGTCCATTTTCCGTCACTAAAAGTCCACACCAGAACTTGCTTGCACCAGCAGTTATTGTTGTTCACTAAAAAGGCTCTAACTCCATCATACGAACTCGGAATTCGACGATTCTTATTCCTATGAGTGACAAATAATAATACGAACCTAGTCTTTCAATCGAAACCCAATTCGGAGCTCATTTTGCTCAATGTGATATCAATTTCGCTCGTTAAACAATTAACTCATGTTTCGCGCTAAAAACCCAATCGCGACTTGATGAAATTAGACCAAACTTTCCAGATCACTCCTATAATTCATTATCAAAATCTAGGAAGTCTCAAAATTGAATTTCGATCTCTAGAACTAAAAATGGACCTTTGGATCATTACATGCTTATGTTGAAAACATCAAACTCTTCCAAAACTCTTCCCCGATAGTTTGTAGTGTATCAACCATAACTTCTTGTACTCAACCCCAACTTCCAAACGGTTTACATTTATGCAAACCAGATACAAAGGGCTACAACTTTTATGTTTCACTCATCGCCTAACTCCTTATAGATTGCGAGATATAAGCTCCCAAAGTTAGCCCTGTGTAGCAGAAATTTCTGGCGATGCACACTGTTGTAGCCAAAATCTGCAGTACCAGCTTCAGTCAATCAATCATAACTATTTTTACAAATGTCCTAATAATGAATGGTTTATTATTATAGAAACTAGAATCAAAGGGCTACAACTTTCATGTTTTCATAATTTCCATATTCCTTATAGGTTTCGAGATATAAGCTTTCAAAATAAGCTCTGCGCATCAAAAATTTCGCACATTGCTGTCAAAAAACCAGCAGTTAAAAATAATCCGAAACCACTCTGAAACTCACCCGAGGCCCTCGAGACCTCAACCTAATACACCAACAAGTCCTAAAATATCATACAAACTTAGTTGAAACCTCAAATCACATAAAATAACGCTAAACCTCAAATTACTTTAAATTTTGCACACAAGTCATAAATGATATAACGGATCGATAAAAAATTTCAGAACTGGATTCCGACTCCGATATCAAAATGTCAACTCCCTGGTCATACTTCCCAAAAATTTAACTTTCGTCATTTCAAGCAAAATTTTACTACGGACTTTCAAAAAAAATTCGGATACGCTCCTAAGTCCAAAATCAACATACGGAGCTATTGGAATCATCAAAACTCCATTTTGGGGTCGTTTATACATAATTCATCATCCGGTCAATTATTTCAACTTAAGCTTCCAAAACAAGAATTGTTCTTTTAATTAAATCCTAAATCATCCGAAAACAAAACTTGACCACCCTCGCAAGTCATAATATACATTTCAAAGCTGCTCGAGAACTTAAGCCACCGAACGGAACATAAATTCTTAAAACGACAAGTCGGGTCGATACATTCAAAATGTGGGCCCCACTGTTGATTTTTGAGAGGAATTTCAAATTTTAATCCGGAAAATTAGTAAATTCTTATGGAATTAATTCCTACGATTTGTATTGAGTATATCGAATTGTCTATGACTAGATTTGAGGATTTCGGACACGAATTAGCGAGGCAAAGGTTTATTGGATTCTTGAACTTGGTTGCAAAACGAGGTAAGTGTCGTGGTTAACCTTGACTTGAGGGAATAGAACCTCTGAATTATTTGCTATGTGTATTTCATGTGCAACGATGTATAGGCAAGGTGACGAGTGCCTATAATTTGTCAATTTAATTGTTTGCTTAATTATTTAAACATCTTAAATTATTTTAAGACACTAATTAATTGTTATAATAATTGTTTCTCTCCTATTCCTTGTCAAATATTAATTCCTGAATTACTGTAATAATTGTCACATGCTTATTTGATTTATGTGTCATAATTTCTACTTGTCATTGTTTGTTTCATAAATAAATTATAATTATTGTATGCCTTGATGCTTAATAGTTTTTTATTGAACGTGGTATTTATTGGAGTATTTTTATTATATTTAAGAGTTGTTAAATATATTGGGTGATCGGGTTGCACGCCGCAACAAAGTTGTTTAAAGTTTATATTGAGGGATCGGGTTGCACGCGGCAACAAATTTATTTAAAGTTTATATTGTTGGAGCGGGTTGCACGTCGCAACGGAAATTTATTGAGGAATTAAATTGTTGGGGCGGGTTGCACGCCGCAACAGAATTAATTGAAATGAATATATTGGAGGATCGGGTTGCATGCCGCAACAGAGTTGAATGTAAATATATTGTGGGATCGGGTTGCACGCCGCAACGGAAACTGATTGAAATAATAATTGGTTATGACTGCCGAGTTGGCTTCAATTGTTGAAAAGAGATACATGTTTTATTTCTATTATTGTTGTTATTATTATTATTGCGTACAGGTTAATGTAAGTGACATGCCTTAGCCTCGTCACTACTTCGTCGAGGTTAGGCTCGGCACTTATCAGTACATGGGGTCGGTTGTACTGATACTACACTCTGCACTTCTTGTGCAGATTTCGGAGTTGGTCCCAGCGGCGTACTGTAGATCTACCCTGATACCGCTACCAGTGGATACTTGAGGTATAACCGCACAGCATTCGCAGTTCTGAACCCCTTCTATCTTATCTCAGTTGTGTATTATATTTCAAACAGCGTGAATTTTATTTAGACCTTTATTTATATTATTCTAGAAGCTCGTGCACTTGTGATTCCAGTTCTGGGATGGTATTTAGATATCGCGATTATTATGGAATATTCACTTTATTTCAGACTTTATATCCGCATTGTTTCCTTGATATTAAATAAATTTAAAATTTTGTTTAAATGGTTAGTTATATTCTAACGTTGGCTTGCCTAGCAAGTGAAATATTAGGCGCCATCTCGGTCTCGAAGGTGAGAATTTCGGGTCGTGATATATATATATATATATATATATATATCAAATATAGAACTATAATAAAAAATAAAAAGGATTTCAAATGCCCAAAAAGGGAACGAAGAAAAACATTTACCATTCAAATGAAAATAAAAGAATATTAATAATATTTATAATTATTATTTAATAATATTAGTATTAGAATTGTTAGATAGACCCCAACTTATTTGGAACTGACGCGTTGTTGTTGATGCTTCGATATATTCAAGGAAAGAACCACTGATGAGGTTCCAATGGCCACTTACTTTCGCTTCTTTGCGCTGCTTGCCTTCTAAAATATTTGCAGAGGAGAGCAGGTAGATGTTGCTATTTTGGAAGTTGGATTAGGAGGCGAATATGATGCAACAAATGTAGTCCTTTTTTTTTTTGTTTCTCGCCCGGTGTCCGGTTCCCGCATTGGAGCCCGACTATATACGGATTCGCATCGGGTAGGGCCCCATTCGGGAGGAAGCGCTCCCTGCCAAGAATTTTTCCAAACCTAGGGCTCGAACTTAAGACCTCTGGTTAAGGGAGGAGCAGCCCCATCCGCTGCACCACACTCTTTGGTGGTAATCATGTATACCAGCTCCATTGAACCCCAGCTTTCATGCAATAAGATAGAAGTTCAAGATTAATTTTTCATGTACATTAACTGCATTTTCAAGTCTATTTTTGCTAACGTCACCAAAGCATATAGTATGATTTTCTGAAAATTGTTCAATTACAATTGTCATATTTCTACCAAGTACCCTTTTTTTGCACGAGAAACCTTTTCAAGGACTAGGAGTACGTAACTTTTTTCATATGATGTGAACAGAACTACATATTTCTGTTTCACAAAAAAAATAATGTTGATTTTTCTCTTTTTTGGCTCGCCCATGCATGAACTTACTCATCAATAAATGATTGAAACTTCAAGTCTCTATATCTATATCTATATCTATATCTATATCTATATCTATCTATCTATCTATCTATATTATTATAAAAGTATGAATATAATGTTGGATTACAAAAATAACCTTTTAATATTAAGCATAATAACTCACAATAAAAGGACATAATCAGAATTTTAGACATTAGCTTTGTCATCCTATTAGTTTTAGGACATAATATTACTTGTTAGGAATCCTACATGATTACCTTTAGTAATCCTATTAGTATAATTATTTTCGGGCATAGATATATAATACTACATGTTAGCATGTAAACCTAATATCTCTAGGAACGTGTTAGATTTTCTATTAGTATAATTACTTTCGGGATATGGACATATTTTTAGCCATGTAATCCTATTACTTTTAGGATGTACTTCTTAAAAACTTCCTATTACTAATTTAATTTAAAAACGTATTATATTGTCCAAATTCATTTAGAATTATGAGAGCCTATATTATTAGAAAAGCACAAATATAATATTGATAGACCAAAATAGCCCTAAAATGTTAAACCTAAGAACTCATGGGGAAAGGATATAGTTGTGATAATTTACTTTTTTGGACTAAAATAACTTCTATGTTAATTTTTTAAGATTTAAGATTTTAAAATCAATACAATCTTGCCTATCGAATTCTTACTAAAAATATGTAGGAAGGTTTAATAAAATCAATTTCATAAGAATCCTATATATTGTTAATACATTACCACTCTATAATATTTATTATCAAACAAATAAGATAAAAGAAATGCTAAACAGACTGCATAAAGCGTTAATATTGAGAAAATATTCCTACGATAATAATTATATTATATTTGAACTGCTTTCCTACTCAAAGAATATTTTTATTATTATTAAATTTTTCGTGTAATATAGAAAAATATACCCAATTATTAAAGAACAACTAAGAAAATATTTAAGAATATAAATGTGTGAGAAAAGAAAGAAAAAGGTTGGTAAGAACCAGTTTGCAAACATAAAGATCTAAAAGTAGAATGTCAGATCGATCTTTTTACTCTTTGAAAATAAAATTTATGGTAGATAAAATTATAATTACGGTTAAATATTCAAACATTAGATGAACTAATATTAAGAATCTAAATCAACAGAAAATAAATTATATTTTATGTTAAAACCAAATAATCAAATCTTTCAATTAATTATTTAGCAAGAGAGTCCAATTAAATTATTTTTTAAATTTATCATATGAGTAAAATTATTTTCAAGTTCAAAAAAAATCTTAGGATACATTAATTTATTCCATAAAAAGAATGTTAGAGATTAAAAAAATAGATCACAGAGTAAAAAGGATTAATATAATATTAAGAAGGCCATACACGTGTTTGAGTAAGTACAATCAAAGTTAAATCCTGATCAAGAATAAGCTTTCAAAACTATATTATAAAAAGTCAACTCTGATATAGCGGGATTATCCTTTGTTGATGCCTCCGGCGAAATCGAAATAATATTCATATGTCATGCATTACTTGAAAATGTCAGATCGAGAGGCATGATATTGTTAGCAATAAGAACAACTAGTGTACCGGTAACGATTTTATTATGAGGTCGTATAACTCACTTTAGATTTGATATACCTCTTCAAATAATTGAAGTAACCATCACAAATATATCAAAGCAGAGTAATAGTGCAAAATTTATAAATAAAGAAAAAGTTATAATAAAAATTGCAAATGGCGCATAAATAACATATCACACCTAACTTGAAAAGTTAAACGGGACAAGGGGACGATTCTCTCTCGGTGCACGTTAACTAATGTGCGCCAGCAATGGCAGGGAAACGAGTTCGTGTACCATCCCATAAGGCATTGATGGCTCAGGTGACAAAATCGAGAGGTAATAATCAACAGATGAAGGTACTATCCCAGCAAGGAACTGCCAGTGAAAGGGATACGCAATTGCGAGAGACAAGCCCTAGAAAAGAGGAACAACAATCCAGAGAAGCAACAATGGAGGTAAATACAACCAATGTTTCGCCTATGACTGAGGTATTGATACCTACAACTAGCCAAGTAACGTGGACTAAAGTAGCTCAAAAAGGAAGCAGTAGCTCAAAATTATCATGTGCAGAGGAAGTGGAATTGATGGAGGAAGAGCAGAGTAAGCCATCGGTTTGGGATAATTGCGATATCGAAAAACTAACTAATGCAGGATTTAAGCTCGAATTTGTGTCTCCAGTGAAGCAAGGAGAAGCGACTATATGTGAGATAGAGATGGATGATATAAGTATAGAAATAGACTATTGGAAGAATGCAGTTGTTTGCTATCTACTAGGTGCTCACCCCCCCCCTTCTCAGTAAGCATGGTATCAATAAAATCTCCATGTTGAAGAATGGGATAGTCTTAGTAAGGTTTGATTCAGAACATGGGAAGAATGAAGTAATCTAAGGGAGAATTTACCACTTTGACAATAAAGCATTTATAGTCAAAGCTTGGAATTCAGACATGGAGTTTACAAGAGACGAATTATACACAGTACCAATATGGGTGAAGTTTCCAGGATTAGAATTCAAATACTAGAGCCAAAAAGGGCTTAGCAAGATTGAAAGTTTGGTGGGAAAGCCTCTCATGGTGGATCAACACACAAAAAAGAAGATAGGTTTAAGTTTTGCACGTCTATTGATTGAAGTTGAGATGGATGCAGAACTTCCGAAGAAAATATGGTTCAGAAATGAGAAAGGGATGTTAATTGAGCAAAAAGTCTTATATGACTAGAAACCTTCATTGTGCAAATATTATAACAAATATGGGCATTCTGAAGGTGACTATAGAAAGAAGAAAGGGAATACACAAGGTAGAAGACAGACACAAGAAGCAACAGTACACAATGCACAACAGGAAGGGGATAAGAAGGAACAGTCAGGAAAGAATTTATTCAAAGATAGACTGGTTTTTGTTAATAGGAGTTGGCTGGATAACATGCCATCTTATATAGCTAATTTCTTACCAAAAGGGATCGGTGATNCAAATATGGGCATTCTGAAGGTGACTGTAGAAAGAAGAAAGGGAATACACAAGGTAGAAGACATACACAAGAAGCAACAGTACACAATGCGCAACAGGAAGGGGATAAGAAGGAACAGTCAGGAAAAAATTTATTCAAAGATAGACTGGTTTTTTGTTAATAGGAGTTGGCTGGAAAACATGCCATCTTATATAGCTAATTTCTTACCAGAAGGGATCGGTGATCACATTCCAGTGAGTATTTCTTTGTTAAATTTGAAGAACAGTAGACAAAAGGCATTTAAATACTGTAATACTTGGTCACAACATCCACAATTTCTGGTCAAAGTAGAGGAGGTGTGGAAGCAGCTAGTGGAAGGGCATATGACATACCAAATAATAAGCAAAATGAGGAGTTTAAATAAAGAGACATAAAGATTTGAATAAGCAATATTTAAGGAATATAGTTACATATGCTAATGAAGACAGGGATGCACTAAAACAAGTACATGAAGCATTACAGCAGCACCCAGGGGATAAGAAACTATAACAACTTGAAAAGGAGAAGTATCAGCAATTTAGAAAGAGTTCATATCTTGCTGAAATTTTCCTACAACAAAGAAGTAAGGCAACGTGTATTAGTCTAGGTGATGATAACACGAGATATTTTTTCCCGGTGATAAAGCATAAGAAATTGCAACAAGCAATCACACAACTATAAGACAAGAATGGAATTATATGCACTGATTCAGAGGATATTGCACAGATATTGGTGGATTTCTATCAAGCCTTACTTGGTAAAAAGTCTTTGAAAAGGGTAAGAGCTTTCAAGAGTTTCTTACACAATGGTCCTAAATTAACACTTGGGCAACAAGTTGCCTTAGTTCAGCCCTATAGAAGTGAAGATGTGAAAAAGGCTATATTCAACATTGACAAGAACAAGAGTCCAGGTCCCGATGGGTATGGAAGTGACTTTTTCAAAGCATCCTGGGGGGGTTATAGGTAATGATATAACTCAAGCAGTGCTGGAATTGTTTAGCAATGGGAACCTGTTGAAGCAACTGAATGCAACAATTATCTCATTAATTCCTAAAGTTTCAGTATCTCAAAATGCAGAGCAGTTCCGACCTATATCATGTTGCAATGTCTTGTATAAGGTTATATCAAAGACGATGTGTGGGAGACTTAGAGAGGCAGTTGGATGTATAGTTGCGGAGAATCAAGCAGTCTTTGTCAAGGGAAGAACCTTAGTGCATAATGTGTTGATATGCCATGATATCCTTAGGCACTACAATAGGAAAACATCGCCTAGGTGTATGATGAAGATAGATCAAAAGAAGGCATATGACATGGTTAGTTATGAATTTCTTAAGGAGGCATTGATTGGGTATGGCTTTCCAGAAGCATTTACTAATCTGGTCATGGTATGTGTTACTTCCACAAAATTTCCAATCAAGGTTAATGGAGAATGATATGGATACTTTGAAGGGAAAAGAGGGTTGAGGCAAGGAGATCTAATGTTACCAATGTTATTTGTGATAGTCATGGAGTATTTGTCAAGGATTTTGAAAAAGATGGGGGAACTGCGTGACTTTAAGTTCCATCCAATGTTTAAGAATACTAAGCTGACTCACTTAGTGTTTGGTAATGATTTAATGTTATTCTGTAAGGGAGACCTAAAGTCTATTGCGAGGATGATAGAGGCATTAAATCATTTCAGTAATATAACAGGATTGGAAGCTAACATGGACAAATCTAGTATCTTTATAGCAGGGGTTGAGAATAACCTAAGAGATCAAATGGTAGAGATGATTGGGTTCTCACTTGGTACTTTGCCAATAAGATACCTGGGTTTTCCTCTCCCTCTTCAAAACAATGGAGCAAAGTGGAGTGTTATCAGCTAGTAGAGAGAATAACTCCAGAATAACAAGTGCATACTCTAAAATCTTATCCTATGTAGGAAATCTGGATTCACACTCCACCTGTTGACAGCAGCTGGTACTGGAGGAAGCTTAATTCCATTAAAGCAGCTATGACAAATTGGCACAATAATGACACCTACTGTTTAACAATAAATGGTGCATATTCTGTCAGTAAAAGCTATATTAGCTTATTGGGAAGCATGGAGAAAATGTTAGAAGCTGATTTAGTATGGAACAACATTATGCTACCTAGACATAGATTTATAGTATGGTTGGCTAATCAAGAGAAGTTGTTAACAAAAGAGAGGTTGATCCGACTCCATATACAAGTAGATGATGGAATGTGCTGCTTATGTGATGAAAACATGGCTGAAAGCCAGTTACACCTCTTTACTGAGTGTAGTTGGACAGTGAAATTACAAGATGAACTGGAAATGTGGTCGGGTATCAGAATACAGAGGAAAGGGATAACTCAATTCATGAAATGGATCAAAACCAGACATTGGAAGCAGTTCAAGAAGGAATTAGCAACAGCAATATGGGGTGCAAAGCTCTACCACAAATGGAAGGCTCAAAATTGGAAACGTTTTAGAGGGATAAATGTAAATACTGAGGTTGTATTTATGCAGATAAAGAAAGAGATTGTAGAGAGGGTAAAACACTTAAAATACTCTAGGAAAGCAAGTAGATATAGTTATTTGAGGTAATAGCTATGTAATTAGTTGAGTGATGTTTTTCTTTGTTCGAAGCTTTTGAGATCTCTCTGAAGTGCTCATTAGGTGTAAACATTTTGTTGTCAATGGTAATACTTCACTGTTTTACCAAAAAAAGTAATAATATGGGATGAAGCGCTTTTAGTTAAATGTCATACGATCGAAACCATCGCCAGAGTTTTAGAGATATATTAGATATCGATGAACCATTTGGTGAAAAAGTAATAGTTTATCAAGTACGATCAGTAGTTTCAAAATTGACTAAAGCAGAAACTGTAAAAGCTAGCTTGCCAAAATTATATCTATGACCTCAAATGAAAAATATTCAAATGACAAGAAAAATAAAAGTAAAAACAAATCCAACATTCAGTGATTTCTTTCTTCCTGTCGGAAACGAAGAAGAGCATCTAATAAACGATGATTTGGTTCTTCTAAAACACTTGGTTATCAACCCCAATAGTAATAGTAGTGTATTTAATAAGAAAAATATTTGTGCAAATAACATGATAGAAATTAAAGATCTATCTTAGCTAGCAGAAATGAATATGTTGATCAACTAAATAAAAGGTTGATTGCTAAGTTTTATGGTAAAAACAAAATATTTTTTAGTGTTGACTCAGCAGAAGATGATACCAACAATTATTACCAAGAAGAATATTTAAATACTTTAATATCAAATGATCTTCTACCGTAAATGTTTGTTATCAAGTTCATTATTTCTTACGTATGTTAGTGTCACTATATATATAATAGACTAAGTTAAAATTGATCTTTCATTGCATATATGTTGATTTTGAAGAAAACTATGCCTCGTCATGCTACTGAAAACATAGATCCGCTAAATAGCTTATGTAATACTACACATATGGTATATAGAAGTTTTTACAATAACGTCATACATGCATAACTTTTGATACCTGTCAATGTGCTTCTAAGTATGTGTTTATCACCGAATTCAACTTTCATCTTTCGAAACTAAAGAATATCCTTTCAAATTTGTGTAAAAATAATTTTCAGTATGTTTATGTTTTGTAGTTATAATAAATAAAGCACAAGGACAAACATCCTAAATATTGGACTATATTTACCACAATATGTTTTCTTACACGAATAACTATGTGTTGCACTTTCAAGGGAGATATCAATATTGACAATAAGAGTTTTGGTTACGGCAGAGTAACCAAAGCATTATAAGGAAGCATATACAAAAGTAATATCGTCTATAAAAAAAGTGTTCCCTAAGATACCATCATATTAGATACCTTTAAACTACAATACATAATTATCTACTTAACATGACTAAAATTAATAATTTATATAAGTTATGATGATATCCTTTAATTTAAATTCATGTATTATGCTAATATAACAATATTTTCGGCATTTAGATGATTGTTGTAGTATTATATATAAATTTTTTCTCATTAATTACTACCTCCATTCACTTTTACTTTTTCACTATTGACTTTCCACATCCCTTAAGAAATAATAAATAAAGTGCATAATTTACCATGATACCCATATTAATTGGTGTATAGTCTTAATGAATTTAGAAAATGATTTGAAATGAGTAATTAATGCTAAGGGCAAAGCAGGAAAAATGAATTATTTTTCTCTCGATATGCGAAAAGTGACAAGTAAAAATGAAAATTTATTTTTAGAATATTTGACAACTAAAAGTAAACGGTGGGAGTAAATTTTATTGTTCATTCATATAAAAAAATATTTCAATCATCATGTGTCATTATTAACGTGCAACGCACATTTATAGATACTAGTAGTTTACAATTTAGTTATGTATGTTGACCGTATAAATATTTTCTTACACTAGTTTTACATATATATAAAAGATTGCTTTCCATTCTTTTTCCTGCAAGCCCTAATGGGGTCTTACAAGACACGAAATTAAATAGTTGGACCCAATAGGGTTCTAATTTCGAATGATTAAATTAAAAGGAAGTGCATTTGAAAAAAGAAGAAGGAAACTAGGTAAAAAAGAAGTGTCAACTTAAGGTTAATTGAGCTTCTTCGCTAATTAATGAAGTTCCTTGTGATATTATTAATTAAGGAGTTTGACTTGCCCATGCGTGAACTACTAGTATTTTACAATATATTTTGACCTTTTATAGAAGATTGTTTTCCATTTTAATATTACCAATTAAAGTTTGTACGCATTAATAAGAATTTGCTTATATATAGTATCAGTAGATTTTGACCTATTAAATTAATTTTCAATTTTATAATGTTACCAATTAATGATGGTCCGTGCATAGACACTATAAATATCCCCAATGCTCTAATAGTTTCGTACCCTCAAACCTAAGATTTTTTCTTTCTTCTTATTTGCAGTTTCACTTTGAAGAATTCAACTAAATGACAATGAGGAGCATTAATGTTGAACGATGCCTTTACATGGTTTATGTGATTTTCACCTCTCTTCTTTGGAACCATTTTTAATATCATGTTATAGTATATGTTATCTATAACGACACTTCACATACTGGAACAACCAAAAATTGTATATACCCTAGCTTCTAGTAGGTTATTTTCTATAATAGCACTTCACTATATAAGCTATCTTTTTTCCCTTCTCCCTTTTATTAAAATTTTGCAACGTCCATAATATTAAAATTATGAGTTTTTTTATTAATTTTTTTATCGTCGTATTCAAATATTTGTGTACTTATACAATGTGATTGGTAATACTTAATGTTAAGCACTCACGAACCTAAAATCCTGGATCCGCTACTCAGTCTATATATACCGTAGCTTCTAGCATGATCTTCTTTTGCTTAACTTTTTATGAATTTTTCCCTTAAAAAAGGACTGACTTGAATTCCGTGTATTCAAAGTTCAAACCCCGCCAAAACCACCATTTGACCAAAACCGAACACCAAAAACCATTACCCAACTGCTCTAATTCTCAAACTCTTCGAAATGATTCAACGTAACCCTTTATCGTTCACAGGTATTCGCTGTTATAATCTTCTTCGCGATCTTCTGCCTTCTCTTTGGCTCCGTCTTCCTCCATTTACGCGTAAAGACTTAAAATATGGCTTAAACTATCGTTTATGGCTTGAAAAGGATTATGAAACGCTTAAAGCTTGTGTTTCTTGCGTATCAAGTTTAGCCGGTTTGTTATTTCCTAAAAATGAATGGGATAATCTGTTTTACTTCATGTTTCGATACTTGGGTTCGAGTTCTTTGTATAGAAAATTGGGTGCTTTGTTATAATGGAATAATTTGATTCCTATTTGTCCTGAGGTTTTTATGCCTTATATTGATTTCTTGATTGAGGGTTTTAAAGATCTTATGCCTACTGTAANATGCCTTATATTGATTTCTTGATTGAGGGTCTTAAAGATCTTATGCCTACTGTAATAGAACATCATCGGTGTGGTGTTGCTGCTGCTAAGGCATCTGTAAAATTGGTTTTGTATTTGGGAAACACCGCGAATTATAGCAAGTTTTATGATCTTATGGGGTATGTAATGATGACTTTGTTTATGGCATTAGGTGAGGAAGTTCTTGTGTGTAGTCTTCTTGAGGATTTGATAATTTTGGCCGGGGCGGAAACTGAGTTTTTTAAGGTTCAGCTTGATGTTGTAATAGATTCTATGGTGAAAGTAGTAGAGAATTTGGAGTTAAAAGAGAGGACAAGGCAACTTGCTATAGAGTTTGTTTTAACAGTTGCTGAGGATGTTGTTTCTAAGTTGCTTAGTCAGCTAATTGTGATGTTAGTACATATTGAAGATGATCCTAATTGGGGAAATGCAATTGCTCTGATTTCTGAGGGTTGCTCGAAGGTAATACTCTCTTCGTTCCATTTTATGTAGCGCTTTTTCCTTTTTAGCAAGTATGTTCTGAAAAGAATGTTATATTTCTGTATTAGGAAACCCTTTAACTTTCAACTTTCCGTCTTACCCTTAGTAGCATGTTCTTATTGTCGTTGAAATGTTATACTAGCATGTTTAGACTACAAGGTCTAAGGATACTTTTCAGTATGTGTCAAAAGTAAAACACTGTCAAATAAGATCTTCTTAACTTTGAAATTTTCATTTTAACCTTAATGACATTGTTCACATATTGCCGTAGTAAATTTGTTGCATGTTTAGATTACAAGTGCTAAGGGTAGTTTGAGTATGTGTCAGAAGTAAAACACCGTAAAATAAACTTTCCATTTCACTCTCAATGACATGTTCATATTGCGATAGAGATGTCGTAGCATGTTTAGACTACAAGGTCTAAGGGTATTTTTTGGTATGTGTCAAAAGTAAAATACCGTCAAATAAGATAAAGCAGAGGGAGTAGTTCAACGTTATTGTTTAGAAGGCTATTGAGAGGCGAAAAATGGGCTTAATATAGTTTTTGTATGTGATTTATGGTGTGGAAATTCCAGGCATTGTTGCAGGAGATGAGGCAGCTTGTAGAGACTGTTGTGATGCTAATTCATGACACGCATCCCCGAGTGCGCTGGGCAACAATTCATGCAATTGGTCAGCTTTCAAAGTATCTGAGCCCACATTTTCAAGAGCAGTATCATCAGCAGATCCTCCCAGCTTTGCTAGAAGTTTTAGATGATTTTGACAATCCCACGTTGCAGGTGCTTCACATCTTCTTCTCTGTATCTTACACATCTTCTTCTCGAAATCTATGAGATATATAGTATTTACGTCTGTAAGAGTAATGACATGATGTTAGTGTTTGATGACTGTGTTGCCACATTCATCTGGCAGCGGTGTACATGTATGTAAGAGTAATGACATAAGTTTTTAACAGTCATATCTCTGATATGATTTGGACTAACAAGTGACTTGCTGAATTCCAGAGAGGAATGACGATGATGAAGGAAGCGGCTCTGGCAACTTTAGCTTTTTTAGCTATTTCATCACAGGTACTTTTGTTTTCAGAGGTTCAAAAAGAACTTCCCTTTCGATGTTCTGGTGTTCTAAACTTCATTTGCCTGGGATATTGTAGGAGGACTCTGCGTACATATATGATTCAATAATGCCATATCTGAAAGTTATCTTAGTAACTGCTACTAAAGATACAAGTTACATGCTCCTTACCAAATCATTGGAATGTATTACCATGATCGCAATGGATGTCGGGAATCTTGCAATCCTTGATTATGTTGAGAAGGTGAATACAGTTTATATCTGTCCATTCCTTTGTAGCAGGCATATTATAAAAGTTGACTGTGTTTCTTGGAACTGTAAAATAAACTAATATAATGAACTTTTTAGACTTAAAGTTAGAACCACATAGCGGTAAGAGATATTTAAACCATTAGATTCAGGGCAACTTCATTCCTACAGCAACATCTTGTAGATACAGTTCTTATAGAGAAAACTAAAAAAAAAAAAAAACTACCAACATCAGTTAAGATCCAAAACTGCATTTACTAATGATGTGTCATTTTAGGTCATTTCTGCGCTCATTTCACTGCAAGAAACTCACATGGAGGTAGAAGATCCAATGAGGAGCCTTTTGTTATTATGGAATGATTTGATTCCTGTTTGTCCTGAGGTTTTTATGCCTTATATTGATTTCTTGATTGAGGGTTTTAAAGATCTTATGCCTACTGTATCAGAAGATCATCGGTGTGGTGTTGTTGCTGCTAAGGCATCTGTAAAATTGGTTTTGTATTTGGGAAACACCGCGAATTATAGCAAGTTTTATGATCTTATGGGGTATGTAATGATGACTTTGTTTATGGCATTAGGTGAGGAAGTTCTTGTGTGTAGTCTTCTTGAGGATTTGATAATTTTGGCCGGGGCGGAAACTGAGTTTTTTAAGGTTCAGCTTGATGTTGTAATAGATTCTATGGTGAAAGTAGTAGAGAATTTGGAGTTAAAAGAGAGGACAAGGCAACTTGCTATAGAGTTTGTTTTAACAGTTGCTGAGGATGTTGTTTCTAAGTTGCTTAGTCAGCTAATTGTGATGTTAGTACATATTGAAGATGATCCTAATTGGGGAAATGCAATTGGTCTGATTTCTGAGGGTTGCTCGAAGGTAATACTCTCTTCATTCCATTTTATGTAGCGCTTTTTCCTTTTTAGCAAGTATGTTCTGAAAAGAATGTTATATTTCTGTATTAGGAAACCCTTTAACTTTCAACTTTCCGTCTTACCCTTAGTAGCATGTTCTTATTGTCGTTGAAATGTTATACTAGCATGTTTAGACTACAAGGTCTAAGGGTATTTTTTGGTATGTGTCAAAAGTAAAATACCGTCAAATAAAATAAAACAGAGGAAGTAGTTCAACGTTAATTGTTTAGAAGGCTATTGAGAGGCGAAAAATGGGCTTAATATAGTTTTTAACAGTCATATCTCTGATATGATTTGGACTAACAAGTGACTTGCTGAATTGCAGAGAGGAATGACGATGATGAAGGAAGCGGCTCTGTCAACTTTAGCTTTTTTAGCTATTTCATCACAGGTACTTTTGTTTTTAGAGGTTCAAAAAGAACTTCCCTTTCGATGTTCTGGTGTTCTAAACGTCATTTGCCTGGGATATTGTAGGAGGACTCTGCGTACATATATGATTCAATAATGCCATATCTGAAAGTTATCTTAGTAACTGCTACTAAAGATACAAGTTACATGCTCCTTACCAAATCATTGGAATGTATTACCATGATCGCAATGGCTGTCGGGAATCTTGCAATCCTTGATTATGTTGAGAAGGTGAATACAGTTTATATCTGTCCATTTCTTTGTAGCAGGCATATTATAAAAGTTGACTGTGTTTCTTGGAACTGTAAAATAAACTAATATAATGAACTTTTTAGACTTAAAGTTAGAACCACATAGCGGTAAGCGATATTTAAACCATTAGATTCAGGGCAACGTCATTCCTACAGCAACATCTTGTAGATACAGTTCTTATAGAGAAAACTAGAAAAAAAAAAAAACTACCAACATCAGTTAAGATCCAAAACTGCATTTACTAATGATGTGTCATTTTAGGTCATTTCTGTGCTCATTTCACTGCAAGAAACTCACATGGAGGTAGAAGATCCAATGAGGAGCCTTTTGTTATTATGGAATGATTTGATTCCTATTTGTCTTGAGGTTTTTATGCCTTATATTGATTTCTTGATTGAGGGTTTTAAAGATCTTATGCCTACTGTATCAGAAGATCATCGGTGTGGTGTTGTTGCTGCTAAGGCATCTGTAAAATTGGTTTTGTATTTGGGAAACACCACGAATTATAGCAAGTTTTATGATCTTATGGGGTATGTAATGATGACTTTGTTTATGGCATTAGGTGAGGAAGTTCTTGTGTGTAGTCTTCTTGAGGATTTGATAATTTTGGCCGGGGCGGAAACTGAGTTNCGGTTCAGATTGATGTTATAATATCTTCAATGGTGAAAGTAGTAGAGAATTTGGAGTTAAAAGAGAGGACATGGCAACTTGCTATAGAGTTTGTTTTAATAGTTGCTGAGGATGTTGTTTCTAAGTTTCTTAGTCAACTAATTGTGATGTTAGTACATATTGAAGATGATCATAATTGGGGAAATGCAATTAGTGATGATGAAAATGCAGGGGAGTTGAGTATGTGTAGTTATGCTATGGAAAGTTTGGGTAGGTTAGCAATTGCATTGGGAGGAAATGTGATTTTGCCTAGTTGCCTTGAGTATTTGTTCAGCTTCTTGTATGATGAAAACTGGAGAATTCGTCATGCTGGTGTTACTGCAATTGGTCTGATTTCCGAGGGTTGCTCAAAGGTATTACTCTCTCCGTTTCATTTTGTGTAGCACTCTTTCCTTTTTAGTGAGTATGTTCTGAAAAATGGGCACAATGGGCTTAATTAGTTTTTGTATGTGATTTATGGTGTGGAAATTCCAGGCATTGTTGCAGGAGATGGGGCAGCTTGTAGAGACTGTTGTGATGCTAATCCATGACACGCATCCCCGAGTGCGCTGGTTGCAGGTACTTCACATCTTTTTCTCTGTATCCTTTACCTTATGCAGAAAGCTATGCTAGTTGAGAATTTACAAGACTTACCTTAAAACTGCTTCAGGCTAAAATGTTTACTGTCATCTGGCCAATGTACTAA
>AWOL01S0020653.1:7832-22853 GCA_000715115.1 Nicotiana otophora
TATATATATATATATATATATATATATATATATATATATGTATGTATGTATGTATGTATATATGTATGTATGTATGTATGTATATATATAATATTACAGTATTTTTACCACCATCAAGCTATAATTGGTGGGCAGGCTCCTAGTGGGTAGTATACAGTATTTTCACCACCATCGAGCTATAATCGATGGGTAGACCCCTATTGGGCAACCTCTGATCAGATGGTAAGTTATATACTGAGCCTACTGTGGCCGAGCGCCTATGAGTGAGCCCAGAATGGCCGAGATACAGAGCCTAGTATGGCCGAGCGCCTATGAGCGAGCCTACTATGGCAAAACAGATATATATACCTAGCCTTACAAGGTCGGACATCTATTTTACTTACTATATTGAGAGAGTTGAGTCAGTATCAGCAGGTAAGCATATCTTCAGATTATCTTTGACTCCCAGTTACTTTCAGTTATTATATTATCAATTCAGTTTCAGCTTTTAGTTATTTTGTTGCCTTACATACTCAGTATATTATTTCGTATTGACGTCCCTTTTGCTAAGGACGCTGCATTTCATGCCTGCAACTCCTGATAGACAGCTGGATAGACTTTGCCAGTAGACAAAGCCAAACATTAGCTTGGTTGGTAAGCTCCACTTCCCCAAAGTTACCAGGTTAAGATCTTGGAGTCCATTTTATAAAACATGTTTGATGGGTAGGTCGAGGCCATGTCCCGACCATGATACTATTCAGCTATCTCTAGAGGCTTGTAGACGAGTCCTGTACATTTTTAATATCATTATATGATCATGGCAGCCTCGTCGTCCTGCATAGTTATATATATGAGCTTTTGGGTATGTTTACCCCTCAGCTGAGAGAGACATTATTTTCAGATAATTCTGAATATGGCCCCGTCGGTCTTGATTGGTATTGTCAACTTATAGGTAGGTCTCATCGGCCTAAGTTGATGGCTACCCCTCCAGAGTTCAAAGTTATTTAGTGGTACGCTCGGGCCGAGTATGGCACCAGGTGTCAGCCATGCCTCCCTAGGTTTGGGGCGTGACAAAAGTGGTATCAGAGCAGTTGTATCCTAGGGAGTCTACAAGTCATGTCTAATAGAGCCTTGTTTATAGATGTATTGTGCACCATATTATATAAACAGGAAGCTATAAGGCATTTAGGAGTCTGTTACTCTTCTTTCAAATCCAAATCATGCTATAGAGCTGAGTCATTTGAGTTTGAGCCAGAACATATGTTTGCTAATGATATAGAGATGCTTGCAATTAGAAAAATTATAGCCAGCCAGAGGGCTAATATAGCAGCAGGTAAGGGCACTAGTAGAGAGAGAATTCTTGACAATGTGGCCCATATTGAGGCCCTATCAGATCATACATACCAGATGTGCAAATTTCCAGCTTAAGACACTAAGATGGGAGTATCAAACACACTCCGTGAATAGCAGTCCATGAAAGTATTAGAAGGTAACAATATACATTTCAGCATGTAACAGAAATAATGTGAAGGAGGGTACGGGGTACCCAGTTAGTGAAGATTATCAGTATTTACAATGTAGGCAGAGGAATATAAGTATTTTGAGTATACATTCAACAGTAACAGAGGTATGTACAATTGGCCACACCCATCTCAGCTATGCCCTATGGGAGCTAACGAATATAGTTTAAGAGATGGATGGGATATTCAGATCCAGTAAGAGTTAGAGTAACCCAAAATAGTGGATGGATTATTAGCTTTAGCTGAAATTTCCGAAGGATATTGTAAACGTGATGACAATTCTCCTTATGAGACACCCAGGTGGTGCACGCTAGAATAATATAGTCTGATATGAATACTAGAATGTTCAGATTGGCATTGGAATCCTAGAATGGATAAATATTTACCTTAATATGACTCTCGTCCCTAGTAAAGAGAGAATGACAGGCGACCCGAAGAGCCAGTGAGATGGAGCAAGGGGAGCTAAAGCGAAATATTATTTTGTTGAAGTTTTCAGAATAAGGTAAAAGACAGAAACATCAACAAGAGAATAAGAAAATACTAAATGAAGCATTATGAATAAGATGTGATAAATGGGTGATAACAGTAAATCAAAATATGATAGGATGACAAAGTTTATAGTCAAGTGAAGGAAAACAAAAGAGGTAATAGGCCTTGAGACAATAAAATTGTATAAGCCATAAGGCCATACCCTCATTTCGAGAAATAAGTTCGTGACTCAAACGTGATTACCAGAAGGCTAAGTTAGATCCCTGGAGTAATAAAAATCAGTATGGGCAAGTGAACAAGATAAATTGAACATGAATTAGGGATCAGAAGATTCGATAATAGTCGACATTATGAGAATTTCAGTGATAGCGTTCCGGCAATAATAGAATGGACAACAGAAGAATAACCTTTAAAGTTCATTCAGGAAGACGCTTCGCTATAGCAAGTATTGTGAGCAAAGTTAAGCGTAAGGGACTAGGTGTACCAGTTACATTAGGTGTCACCCTTGTGCGTAAGGAATTCAGTTATCCCCTGGTACAGAAGGGTTATTACCATAAGGTGAGTAAGGGTCATTGATGATGTGAGAAGACGCCAAAGATGAAGAGGTAAAATATCTATAGGTATATCATTGTAGCACTAAATCTTAGTACTCCCCTAAATGGGGGAAGATGGTGTGATGTGGTATTAAGTCGGAGTTAAGTGGTCCAGGTAACTATGGAATGGTAAAGGAAGAATATGATAAAAAGGCAAAAGGAATGAGATTGCAATTATTTAGATCCTACAGATATGTTACGACTACAGAATATTATGCAAGCACGACACTGGGGAGAGGCAGTAAAGGTTCCTGCCCAGGATGCTATTGATAAATAAGTGCGAATGAACACTTGATACATAAGGAGCCAGTGCGAGAGGTAAGTTAAGACAAAGGAAATAACCCAAGAGAGATTACGCGGAATACAAATATTAGAATCAACCAACGAGTAGTTAGTAGTTGATGCAGTAAGAGTTTAGTTATAGCTAGACAAGCGAATAAAGATAAATCAACAGATTTGCAAGATTAACGTAGTGAACCCCAGCATAGGGAATTCAGTCTCACAGATATGATGACATCGTGATCCTTGAGAAGTATTCAAATGGAGTTGGGTAGTTAAAGATATCGTATAAGTGTTACAGAAATAAAAGAGAGTGCCACTGGGGAGACAATCAAAATTTTGGTTCAGAAGCAACCCTACGAGCACAAGGACGCGGAGGTAACTAACAAGGGATAATTATAGGCGAATAAGAACATCAAAAATTCCATCGAGTATATGAGGTAATAAGCTCGCAGCTTTACAAGAGTCAGACGACCTCACCTAATTACTACAACAAAAGACTACCTGAGGAAATAAGGAAGAAGGCTTCAACCTAAGCATAGTGATCTGAAGAAGAAATGATCTTGGAACAACAGTCTCACTACAATATTGTATGCACTCCATAATAAAGTGGCACCTATCGTGACCAATGAATGGGAAGTAAAATCAAAAGTAACATTCAATATCATAGGAGTTTCACGAAATTTCAATATATGTGGGTACTAAGATAAGCCAAGTATTCATGCAACAGGTGGCAGAACGACCATGAAAAGTAATTGCTTACTTTTAAAGAAAGATGAGAAGGCACGAAAGGAATTATTCGATTAATGACCCAGAGTTAGTTACGTTATGAATGCACTTAAGATTTCAGAATATTATCCATGCAACATATATGTTGACATTCATACAGTTATGAGAGACTTCGGTATAGGTTAAAAGACAGAATTGAGTCCATGTCACAAACAAAGGCTTGAATTGTTAGAAGATTATGACATGGATGTTACATAGCATCCACAAAAGGATAATGTAATAGCTAATACCTTGAGCCACAGATTGGAAGACATCTTAAGCCTACATAAAGGTTGAGAGAGAAGAGGAACTCGAGAGTTACAATAGCTAAGTAAATCAGGAGTCCGATTAATAGACCCAGATGATTACAGAAATCGTGACTCAGAATATTGAAGAATCTCCATTAATAGCAAAGGTACAAGAGAGATGATACAACGACCATATTCTATAAAATTTCTACGATAAACCAAGTTAGACGAGTACCAGCCTTATAAGAAGTCAATATGAAGCTCCTGCATGATTGTGTATGCACCAGAGGTGCATGTATTATAGTGGAGCTTTAAGGTGTGGACCTGAATTCCACCTATGTGGAAGGGAGGTTATGAAAGCAAAGAATATACAATGCAAGATTTAAAAGTAAGAAAGGTAAAGGTAAAGGTAAAGAAGGTACGAGATACTCAAGTGCAGAAGGTTATGAATAGTCCAGACTTCAGATAGAGAGCTAGAAGCGCCATGATTCAGTATCCAGAAATGATAGTGGTGTTCGATAGCATATCTTCCAGCCTATCGTTTTCAGGTATCGAGAGGTCTAGCTAAGAGATTAAAGAAGAGTTAGAGACGACGTGATGTCTCACTTGAGGTTCCAGAATAACATAAAGAAATATATGGTGCTAGCAAGTTAAAGGAAGGTTGTGAGTAGTATAAATAGATATGTGTAGGTCACAAGCTAAAGTATGGTAGGGTGACAAGGTTTTAGGTAGAGAGGAGTAGAGATAAGAAAAGGTGAGTGAGAATAAAGTTCAGTAAATTGGAGTGTAATAAGAGACTAAAATACGAGATTATAGCCTACCATCAACACCCCACACTTAAATCATTGTTCGTCCTCGAGCAATCGAACTACACTTCACATAGACGCGACCTTTTTTAACAACTCTCATAACTCATCATACTAAGAATATTTAAAATAGATTAAGTACAATACCGTAACATCATAGCCTTCAAATTTGACTCAAAACAACACGCATTATTTATAACCCGCTCACTTACTCTAATACAGAGGTCAACGACATTACCTTTCCTTCATGAATCAAGTGTCCTCACACAACAATAAAGAGTAGTTCCACACACAATTGAAATTAAGAATAATCAGGAACTCAAGATAAAAAGAATTCACTCACTCTCAGAAACAAAATTCATATGCCACAAACAACGTACCATAAGCTTGCCCGTAGTGTACTACTCTACTAATTGAGCTCATTCAGTCAACGATCAAGTAGGACTTTCATTAGTTGTAATGCAGGCTGCGGGACGAGTAGGATACATTTAGATATATGAGTGACTACACCTCCCTAAGCACTTTAATACATACACTTAACCATTCAAAACCCCACACTTATGTCAAACCATAACTCTACCTTCAAATCAACATATATCAACTCCCAACTTCTTTAAGCACAATTACATCAAGAGTTACCACTATCAAGGAATATTTTTCACAATCATACAATTATTTTTTTCTTTCTTTTTCAATTCAAGTGGCTCTTACTTTATTTTAAACAGTGCACCTTTCTCCTTATTTCATTAGTTCCACTGAAAAGCCAACCCAATCACCCCACATATCAACTTTTGCAAAGTTCATAACAAATTCAAGTGCTCACGAGAGGTAAAAATTTCAAATAGATGGTCAATTCAAACACATGGGTAAGGCTTGTACGGTAGTTTCCAAAGAAACAGGATTACTGGCTCAAAGGGCTTAACTAAGATACATAACAATTAGGTGGATAATAGCTTATAACTGTCTCAACAAAAGAATGCCTAAATCACTTCCAAGACTGAACAAAACTACCATTTCGCTTTGCAAACACACGGGGCAAGTTCTAGACATCAAATGTAATGCACAGAATAACATGAAACCTCACACACACATGGCACCTAACTCACTCAGGATTGGACTATCAAGACACTCTAGTCAAAGCAGTTAAGCAAAGTTAAAATTCTACAGTTTAAGGTACTTATACAAGAGTCAAAATTTGAGCCTAAGCGTCACAACTAAAGCACTCACTATTCTCAAGACATAATAAAGTCAAGAGATATTGCTTTCAATTCAAATCATAGCACAAGGTTTCCTACTAATAAAAAAAAATAAAACTAACTATACTCGGTTCAAACAAAACCCTTGGAAGAGGACCGCAGCACAAAGAAAACTAAGGGGGAATTCTTACACTACCTAACAAAAAAAAATATTTTTGTCTTTTCTTTCGACTTTATTCCCTCAAGAAACCCGTCAAATGATATCCATCGTTGGGCAAAATCAAAAATTTGGAATTATTTTCAATTTTTATGATTTATTTTCAATTTTCCAACTACTACAACTAACAAAACTAACACATATACATACAACATACAGTTATCCCCCACCCCACACTTTAAGTTGTGTCATGTCCCCATGACATACAATTAAAAAGCATAAGGTAAAGAAAACTTCCCTGAATATCTAGTCGGGATCTGAGTCAAAGTTGGGCTCCATTCCTCGCCTTGGGACTAATGCCACATCTATGCCAGCAGCTTCTTCTCAGCCTTCTTAGGGTACACCCCACACTTATCTTTCTTTCTCACTGCAGCCTTTTCCTTTGAGCCTTTCACTTTTCACTCAACACTCGCAACTGGTTTTTCTTTTTGTGCCCCCTTTGCTACATTCATATCAAAAGTCACGGTCTCCTCACCCACTCTAAGCATGAGTTTCCTCTCGTATATATCTAGTATAGCTCTACCCATCGCTAAGAATGGTCTTCCTAAGATGAGCAGGATCTTCTTGTTTTCTTCCATATTCACCACTATAAAATCTACAGAAATACGAACTTATCCACCCGAACTAACACATCTTCCACTATCCCCTCGGGTATTAAGGTAGTTTGGTCTTCCAACTGCAAAGATATTGGCACTGACCTTATCTCTCCAATCTCCTTCTCTGGTTTCCTGTAAATAGATAGAGGCATTAAGTTAATTGATGCACCAGAATCACATAAAGACTTATCAAAATTTATAGTACCTAATGAGCAAGGTATAGTAAAACTCCCTGGATCTCCACACTTTTGTGGGAGTTTATTTTACAATATAGCACTGCAATGCTCTATAAGCTTGACCACTGAGGTCTCCTCTATTTTCCTCTTTTTTGTCAGGATCTCCTTCATAAATTTGGCATAAGCAGGCATTTGTAAGAGCACTTTTGTAGATGGTAAGTTTACATGGACTTGTTTTATCACATCCAGAAATCTCCCAATCTGCTTGTCCAGCTTTTCTCTATATAGATTTTGAGGGAGAGGTAAAGCAGGCATATGCTCACTCTTCTCAAGTTCCTCCCTTCTCGATTTTTCTTCCTTCTTCTTCTTCTCAGTTTTCATTGGGCCTTTCTTCTTCTTCTTGACATCATCACTTTTCAGCTGCTCCCCACTTTCTTTTGCAATTATCACATCTTTCTGGATTAGGGTAGTATCCTTCAACACTTGCCCACTTCTTAAGGTCACAACATTCACTGTTTCTTTGGGATTTCTCTCAGTGTCAGCGGGGAGAGTTCCTGGAATCCTCCCAGACAATAGAGTGGCTAGCTGCTCAACTTGTCTTTCCAAGTTTCGAAAACCAGTACCTCTTTCTTTGATAGCTGCTCCATGTTCCCGTATAGCTGCGCTATGAGTTTCAAGACTCTCATCAGTTTTCAGAATGAAGCCCTTCATGAGATCTTCTATGCCAGACTGAATTGGCTGTTGAGGCTGAAATTGCATTCTCTGTTAATTTCAGAAT
This sequence comes from Nicotiana otophora, assembly GCA_000715115.1. Lineage (NCBI taxonomy): Eukaryota > Viridiplantae > Streptophyta > Magnoliopsida > Solanales > Solanaceae > Nicotiana > Nicotiana otophora. The sequence continues at coordinate 15,478 of AWOL01S0020653.1, forward strand.
GCTGGAGCTCCTTGTCCCTGGGGTCTAGAGTTATTTTGCCGCCATGCATTCGAGGTACCCCCCAGGTGAACTCCATGAAAAATCGGGGTGCCTCCGACCCATTGCATTAAAATTATAGTTTCCCATAACATTCACTTCCTCAGTTGAGGCTTGACACTCATGAGTAGGATGTCCTCTTCCACATATATCACAAGTTATGTGAGGCTCACTTTGTATCGACGCTAAGGTCAGCTTTTGTATTTGTTTAGCCATAGCATCATGTTGTACCTGTACAGATATGTTAGCATCAATTTGGTGAACACCAGTTGATCTTCTTCTTTCCGCACTTTCAGAGGGCCATTGATTTGCATCTTCAAATAACTCATCAAGAATTGTAACTGTCTCCTCTAGAGTCTTCATCATCAACGGGCCTCCAGCTGCATTGCTTAATGTTCTATGTGAGGCTGATGTCAATCCATCCCAAAAGTCCTGGAGTTGCATCCAGACTTTAATTTCACTATGTTGACACTTTCTAACAATCTCTTTAAACCTCTCCCATGCTTCAAAAATGGTTTTATTCTCTTTTTGGCAAAAGTTATGGATTTCTCTTTTAAACTTGCCCGTTTTAGCTGAGGAAAATATTTATCAAAGAATTTTCTGGTCATCTCCTCTCAAGTTCTAATTGATCCCGTGGGAAAGCTTCGAAGCCACTACTTTGCATCATCTTTGAGAGAAAAGGGAAATGCCTTTAAGTACACTGCATCTTGTGACATACTATTATACTGAAAGGTGTTCATAATCTCCTCTAGTCCAATAGATGTGTATTTGGATCTTTGTTTGGCTTCCCTATGAATACACACCAATTCTGAAGGGTTTAAAGCAACCCTTGCTTCAACTTGAAATTGGTCGCTGCAATTGGAGGTGGTCTAACACTTGATAAACCTTGATTGTAGACCAGTCTAGCATAATCGCCAAGTGGTCTCCCAAGCATGGGAGCGATATTTTCGAACTGGTCTGCACCCAAGGGTTGATTATGAGTAATTCTCTGACCCCTCTCTTCTTCATAGATAATATATGTATCTCCAATAGCTGCTTCCTCAGCCTCTCGTGCAGCTTGTTCTCTTCGTTGAGCTTCCTCTCTTGCAACCAAATCCACATTATCTTCCCCGTTTCCAGCAATAAGTTCTTTGGTTGATGATTGCCTAACCTTTTCTGTTGTCTAGGTGAGATTTCTTTCCTTCTTCAGCTGTCGCAGTTGTTTTTCAAATTTTGGCTCGTATGGTAGCACTTCCTTCGCAGAAGTTCGAGTCATGCACCAATCTAACATATAACCTGCGCACAATTATTTCTGAATTAGCACTACAAACTATTTCAAACACTATTGATTGTCAATCCCCAGCAACGGTGCCAAAATTTGACGAGATCGAAACACACACTTAAATTATGCTCGCTAGTCAAATATAGTATAATATAGTATTGTATCTACATGGATTGGATTTAAATAGTATTCTGGTAGTTTCTAGTTTGATTGCTATCCAGGAGAATCAACAATCGAGATTTATATGATTAATAACTAAAATTAACTAAGAATCTAAAGCTATTGACTAATGACTATCGAAACAAGAAATAAGCAAAGAAGGTTATCAGTGGGAGAAAAATAGGGGTTGATAGGATAGGTGTAAGGTAATTGTTTAGGATCTAACTCTAGATAATTTACTTCTAATGTTCAAGTGAGTCTCTCGAATTCACTCAATTATTAGTCCAAACGTTCAGCAAAAACTCCTCTCTCGATTAAGTTTTAACCTCACAAGATGAACCAATTTAAACACGTGAAGATATGCAAGAATGCGTAGTGGATTGGTCTATAGGAGAACGTCTCGCTATTATCCTCCTAACTAGGATTAATCAATGATTCAACTAGCCTCTTTCGATTACTAAGAAGAATTAATGAACCCAACCAACAATGTAATGCAAAAATATCACAAGTTATGCCTCTCTCGATTACATGAACAAGTAAATATAGATGCAACAGTTAAATCATCCAAAACGCTTCAATACATAAAACCAGAGGTTATAATCCACAAACAATCATCAATACACCAAATTCATCAAATCCTAAAGGGAACTACTCCATAGATATGGAGCAATTCATCACAAATACAATTAAAGTATAGAAAAACATAAATTCGATTCAAACTTGGGTCTTGAGTGAGGAATGAATGATGAAATCCTTGTGCTCGTGTTCGTTCAACTCCTCATTCGCCTCCTTAGGTCAAATATGTGTCAAAAGTCCAAAAAATAATGTTTTCTATGTATTTATAGCAAGTAGGGTCGGGCCTAGACGAAATCACCTTCTCCTAGCCAAAATAGGATTTTCACTCTGTAAAAATTGCATAGGACGCGCCATGCGGGGAATTAATGGGGAAATCCAGAGAGCTAGTTCTGATAGGAAGTAGGATATTTGCACAGCCGCGCCGCCCCACGCACCGCACTAGTACACTTTTCTCAGAGTACGGTTCAAATCTCAATTTTTGACGTCCAGACTTGGTCCTCGACCCCCGAACATGATTCCGGCTTAATCCCTTGGGCATTTACTCAGACTTTAAAGTTCCAAATCACTCGAATTCATTCATAACATCTAGATAGCTCGTAATCACTCCTACAAGGCATATAACACATAATTAGTGCAAAACACTATCAATTAAAGTTAAAAACGAATAAAGTGCAGTAAATTAGAGTGCAATAAGTGACTAAAATATGAGATTATAGCCTACCAAAATGGTTCCCTGGTAGTAGAATAATGGTGCAATTATGATAGATAAGAGGATGAAATTTAGGCCTTTGATTGGGTAATGATTCAAAAACAAAGGGATTTCATGAATTGCACCGGATTAGAATACCCTCATGAGATGGATCATGTTGGGATGCTATGAAATATTGTTATCAAAGTATACTATCATCCCTAGGTGGATCAGGAAAATCACTTCAGATGTTCCCCGATGAGATGTGAGCCTTAGTGGCAATGTATTATGTAAGAGGTTTAAAGATATCAGTGGTAAATTATGGATCAACATTAAGGTGAATCAACAATATATGAATAAAAGTTCCAAAGTATGAGAGGAGATTAGGATGTCATTCCTTAGATGAACAGTAATAAGGAAGCATTAAAGGACTTAGATTTATACATATAGGATAAGCAGTGAGAGAGTAGCCTGTAGTTGGGTAGTAGACCTCGGTAATAATAAATCGAAGTAAGAGTTATGGTATAGTATGACCTACCTAGATGTAGTAAAGCCAGAAGTATATATAACCAAGGCTATGAAATAATATATAGCAATAGTCATAAGTTCGACAAAGTATCGAGCGAAGAATTTCAATATACCTTTAGATTCCCAGAAGGACAGTGTCAGAGTTCTGTATATGTTTACAAAGTGAGGCCTCGAGATTGGCTAAAAGCTGGAGTAAAAAGGAGAGAAGAGTCACATAGGTGCGCATACAGGGACAGAGTCGTACATGCTGCATGACAAAAGGTAGCAATAGTTACAAGATTGGAAGAATTCTGACACAAAGGTCGTGGTGTGAGAAAGAGGCTTAAAGGGGGAATGCCCTGGCCTTTGGATTTATTCACAGAACGGTCACCTAGATGTAAAGGAAAGTATTAAAGTATTCGTAAGAGCTATAGGTTATAAGACTGATAAGTACATCAACCAACATGCGAGGACGAATGTTCCAAAGGGGGGGAATGATGTTACACCCCATGTTTCATACATAAAAGTACGTCGTAAGTCAATTGATGTAAGCTCAGAAATGAAATCATCTTTGAAAGTACATAAAGTAAGTTAATCATATTACCGTGGAGGTTACAAATATTTAAGATCATGAATACCAAGTACCAAGAGGGTTGGAAGGCTTAGAAGCTAAACAAATCTAAGAAAATAAGTTTCGTCGAAAGTCGACAAGTTGGGAATGTTATAACATGTACTTTTGGGGTGAGACTAGGATGCTTAACATGAAAAGGAGGTTATGTTATGAGTTATTTTAGTTGTATGATAGTCGTGTATTATATTTTGAAGTAAAGCGAGCTGTGGAACAAAAGTTGGCAAAGTTCATCACAAGTTACATTCATAAATGTGTTGAAACTTAGGTCATATGTAGCTGAGCTTTTCTCCCAATATACTTGGAATTACGAGATGATCCACCTACAAAATTGGAGATCTACGAGTTTAGTTTCTAACGAATTAAGCCGTTTGTCGATACAACATCGTAGTAAAGAGATACTTGCATTTTTGTGAGACTACGTGGATTGCATAGGTGACAAGTAGGCGTGTCACCTACTTGCATAAATGAAAGGACGAAATATGCCCAAAAAGGGATAGTTTTGGTCGGTTAAAGAACCATTTTAGAGGGTTGATTTCCTTTAGATATTACACTCATTATAGAGCAAACAAATCAGAGATAAGCCCCTGCAAACTATTGACGGCCCATTTTGACATTCCCTTTTAAAATTAATTTATTTATACTTAATATTTTATAATAAATATTTTGAAAGTATTTTCTAGTAATAAATACCTATTTCTACAAATTAATTAAGTATTAGTTTTGAAATTAATCACTTAGTATTAGTATTACGTAATTACAAAATATTTACTACATTAAGATGATTAAAATAACCTTTATATACATCACATAGACCTTATAATTAATTTGATAAAATTACTCCTTAATTTCTAGTTAATTATATTACTATGTTAATATTTTGAAATTAGTGCTATAATTCTCTAAAATGGAATATTTATAAATAATGAATTAAAATAGTTAGTAGTATATATAATAATTATAATTTTACCACATTTTATTGAAAATTATTAAACTTATTTAATTTAATTATAAAGGAGATCAAAAGAGGCTAGAGGCTATAATTGCAATTCTCAACTAAACACAAAGTGGCTATTCTTTAAATCAACTTTGGCCCAAATGACCAAGCCCAATCCGAAATGAGCCAGTCCAAACAACCCCTCCAATCCACTTTGGCTATCCTTGACATTCCTTTTAAACCAATCGGAGCTTTCCACGTTGCCTGTCTCCAACACGCACAAAACGAACACAATTAATCTAGGTCATTCGTTTATTAGATCAACGGCCCACAATTTGTGATTCCACTTTCTCTTTAAATCAAAAGCACCCAGTATAGTTAATATTAGCCGTTAGATCACAAGGATCCAATGGCCACCGAAATTCTCCATAAAATCATTTAAATCCCAAAATGTCAGGACCGTTAATCTCAAAGATCAACGGTTCAGATCCTGTCTGTTTAGATCATGTCTCCCTATCTTAAACCTAAAGACCCATCCCAAAGCCCCCTAAACCCTAATCATTTACCACCTCCCATGCTACATCTATTTCCCTTTTTCCTCTCTTTTCTCTCATCCCCATCAGTCCTAAAACCTTGCACAAATTTGTACAAGGTCACAAATCAAGCCTTAAGATATCCATCTTACCCCTGCTAATCGTGAATCTCGCCGGTTTCCATTCCATTTCCACCGATTCGATTTGAATCTCAAATCCGAAACCCTAGACCTAAACTATGCAACTTGAAAATCCGTCAACCTTTCCTCTGTTATGTCGAGTCGGAGCATGAATGGCTAATATCTTCAGCTTCATCATTATTATTCGTTGTCCATAGGTCAAACACAGTGACCTCTGGATATTAGGGTTTGGCCGCTAGTCCAAAGGCTTCAACGGTCGACCTCCTCGTGCTCAGGTAAGCTCAACACTGCTTTTCCCCTCTATTCTTTCTGATTTCACCTAATTATGCTCACATCATCAATACATTATCATCTTTCACTCACGATTTAAATCTGTTAAAACCCTAGAGCCATTAAATGGCACTATAATTAGGGCCTTGATTGCTCTCACCTACAATCACACCTAAGACCTAACACGAACACAGAATCAATACTAAGATTTTCATAAAATTTAGGTTTTCTTACTGATTTCTGGTTTTCTCTTTTTGTCTCTAAGTGCTTTCATTACTTCAAGCTTGAAGCTTTGGGTCCTAGACAATAAGAAGGAATCCTTGTTTAGTCTGTTGCCCTCAAAAAGATCAGTACACCTTCACCCTCTTCTCTTTGATTGTCTTACATGAATATCATGAACATGTTGTTGCCTTCTGTTACTTGTATTCGTTTATGATGTCAAATAGTCCTGCTCCTGAGTATCTTTAATTGGTGTTTATTAAGCTGTTATGTGACCTTAATGACTTTCATTCGGATCTCAAATAGTCCATATGATTAAGTTTTCCTTTATATGCTTAAAATGACCTCTCATGCTTGCCTAGGTTTCAGATTTTCTGTTAATGATTCTGTTGCGATCTCTATTCCTACACACTGTTTCCTGCATTATGTTGTTTTGTAGTCGAGATTGTTGTTGATAATTATAACTAGAAAAAACCTGAGAGTTCCTAGTTTATTCTTTCACCATTTAATTGAAGCATGAGAAGATTGTCTAAGTGCTCTCCTTCTCTATATCAATGTCTGCTAACTCTAAGAGTAACTTCTGAGCAATTATTATAACAATCCTATGTTCATATATAACTATTGGTCGTATCTATATGAAAGGGGACTCTTATGAACATCAGTAACCCTTCTGCATATATTTTGTTATCATTAAGTTGTCTTTGATAAAACAAGACATAGTCCTTTTGTTATAGTTGAATAATAACTACTTTCAAGCTGAGTATAACTGCCTCATGTTTAGATGTATATCTCATTCGGTATAGCTGAGTTAAACTTGTTTGGCACAATACTTTCCATGTCTTTAATCCCTTTATGACATTGCTGACTTTGTGAAGCTTACCTTGTCTTTATAAGATCATAACCTCATTTAAAGTATCTATGTGTAGTTGATTTAAAAAGTTATATGTATCCCTGTTTGTCTTCATAATCCATACTTTATTTTGAAATTGCACTCAGTCCTCTTTTCCCTGCTAATCTGAGCTGAATCTGATATGTAAATCCTAAGGGGACTTCTTATTTGCTACTGCTTGGACATAATAGTTTACCTATTTAAGATTTGTGTTCTTATGAATATATGGTTCTACCAAGTAATTTTAGGAATCCCATGTTTGAATCTGTAACTTGTAATCATGCTAAGAGTCTTAATTATGTTCTGGCATCTTTAATGACATTTGTAGAAGTTACTAATTATGACTGCTTGTCTGAATCCCTGATGATGCTTTCAAAAGTTCCAAGTAATATTGTTAANCTGTTTGTCTTCATAATCCATACTTTATTTTGAAATTGCACTCAGTCCTCTTTTCCCTGCTAATCTGAGCTGAATCTGATATGTAAATCCTAAGGGGACTTCTTATTTGCTACTGCTTGGACATAATAGTTTAC
>AWOL01S0020657.1:0-21542 GCA_000715115.1 Nicotiana otophora
TCATGAAAGTGGACTTATCTCCCTTTGCCCCTAAGATCATATCTAGCACCTATGAAAAGACTGTATTTGCTATGATGAGGTACACTCTAGTTGAGGGAACTTGGTTCAAAAAAGACAAAGCCCCAAAATCCACTACTCAACAGGGCACTGGAAGAATTAAGTCTGAAGCCAATCAATCCATTTTTTTTGAAAGAGCTGCTGCAAATGCATCAAAACATTGTATAGGCTACTATTGCAAATATTGTAAATAATAATGAATAATTAAAATATAACTATATAAATGGATTAAAATATTATAATATGACTAATTTAAAACACGCAAAATAATTTGGGGAATAGTTAGTAAATATTTGAATAATTAGAAATGCATGAAATCAATTTTAAAACTTTTTAAATTATATAAATCACTTATATGACCCCTATAATTTGGGTAATAGTGCAAATTGTTATTTTACAAGTATATGAAATAGTTTATAAAATATGAGGGTAAAATTGTGTATCAACAATACTATGTTTGAATTTGTTAACACTGAAACTTAGCTTGCATTTTGTTTCCTTCATGATAAAATAGGCATTTGCTTAAATCTCGTTTAATTTCTTTAGTTTCATACTTATTTTAAAAGAATGCTCTAAAATGTTTGAAAAATTTCAGCCAAAAATATCCCTAATTGATATGACTAATCTTTGCATGCATTAATTGTGTAGTTGACGGCGCGTCTTACACACGTCTCTCCAAAATAGAGGCAACCCTTTATCCCTCGTTATAACACCCCTTCCCATTCAAATAACTAACTCACAAAAAGAACCCTATTTTTCTCTCATGGAAAAAATCAAACCCTTCCTGTCTTCCTCTATGACTCGAAGAAGTCATTGTTTCAGAAAGAAACCCACAAACTTATGATCTTGTAGACACTGAGTCGTCAGAACGCTCAGACCATCAACAGTTTGAAGATGAGTTCAATGATTCACATGAGGAAATCCTCATTAATCAGAAGAGAGCTGAAAAATATCCAATGGAGTCAAACCTCAAACGGTCATCACATAAGAAAGGAAAAACAAAAAGTGTAGAATTTGGGCCTAAGGACAAGATGAACTTCTACGGTCCCGAGGAGAAATCCAAATTTATTGCCTACAAAGGTAAGTCCATTGCTTATGGACCAATTGTAAGTTTGAAATCTATGATAAACTCTCACTGTGCTGTTATCTCTGTGTTTGAAAGTCAAAAAGTTCTCTCTCTCTATTTCCCACTGTTGGTGACACTGTTTATGAAAGGCATGTGTGTATGTTTTATGCTAATATGTTTGTGAATGAGAAAGATGATTTGGAATCCATAGTGTTGGGAACTCACATCATTCTTGACTCTTATCAGTTTGAAAAGATCTTTGCAACTACGTTTGTTGGGTATAGTTTCTTTGTGCAACATTCATGGCCTGATAATTTTGAAGTGCCTTTTGAAGAAGCAAAAAATATTCTGTCTAAAAGAACCCCAGATATAGGTCCTAAAAACTTTAAATATGAGAATCGTGCACTAGCCCACATTATTTCTACCACCTTATTACCCCGTACTGGATCTCTCAGCACCCTATTTATTAGAGATGTGTTTGTTCTATACTGCCTTATGAATGAAAAAGTTATTGACCGGTTTGCTTGGGTACGTTATTATATGCTTGAAACCATTGGAGACGTATCTTCCTCTGCTAACAATTTGCGTTACGGTATACTAATGTCTCACATTTTGAAAGTCATGAAAGTGGACTTATCTTCCTTTGCCCCTAAGATCATATATAGCACCTATGAAAAGACTGCATTTGCTATGATGGTGTATACTCTAGTTGAGGGAACTTTGTTAAAAAAAGACAAAGTCCTAAAATCCACTACTCAACAGGGAACTGGAGGAATTAAGTCTGAAGCTAATCAATCCTCTTTCTCGAAAGAGCTGCTGCAAATGCATCAAAACATTGTAGGTATCAAAAAATTACTAACCTCTACGCTGGAACAGGTGAACAACATTAGGGATGTTACAAAGGAAACCGGAGCAGATGTGACCAGATTAAGGATCAATGTTCAAACTATAAAATGGCAAGGGATCAGGGCTATGCAGGATGTCACTGAGAAGTTGAACAAAGTCACTAAGGAGATTGATGCTTCTTATGATAGCTTCTGCCCTAAAGTGATCAACACTTTAAAGTATTTCCTTGGGAGGAATTATTTTTCTGGGTTGTATAAACAATTATTTTTGTATGTTTAAACTTTTTTCGGTTGTTCTTGATCGGGCGTATAGTCAACTATGCCCACTTTTGCTTATCTATGACTGTTTAGTTGTATATAAATATGTCATGCTTGCTTGTGTTTTTATTATTTGTCAATATCTATATCTCTCTTCTTTCTCTTTTTGATTGATGTCAAAGGGGGAGAAGAAAAAGAGTACAATATAGGGGGAGAAGGAATACAACAAAGGAGCAAAGACAGGGGGAGCAGGAATACAACCTTGAAAGATAAGTATCCCTAAATCTGTCAAACTCTTTTTGGTTTATTGTCATCATCAAAAATGAGGAGATTGTTAGCTTTAGAATTTTGATGATGACTAAAAGGAAAAAGGCTCGGCTAATATATCTACCATGTATGCAGATTCATTAATCAAAGCTATAGAAAGAAAGTGCACCAGAGGCAGAAGAAACAATCGAAGGTCAAACGGCTATGTCATTCAAATTCGTCTACCAAGTGAATACAGGAAAGAAAAGGGAATCAGTCAAACGGGCAAAAGACATTCAAGGATACAGGAAAGGAAAAGGAATCAATCAAGTACAGGAAATCAGTGGAAGACTAAAGAGCAAGTGATTGGGAAGATAAAAATATACCCAGCATATCAAGGATGAATCTGGTTGTACTTCACAAGCTGAATTGATGAGGCTACCATTGGGTTCTACTCTTAGAGAATACTACCTCAAAAAGAAAGTCGGACTATCAATGATTTTCTAAAATCTCAAAAAAGGAATTAGGGACTTCATCGAGCACTATTAAAGAAGTGAAGAAAGGACGTGAGAGATTACGCAACTTTCATCCAAGATTTTAGTCTTTCTACTTCTTAAAAAATACTGTATTCCTAAGCTTACTAGTGTATCAGAAGATAGAGAGAAAAAGAAAGCAATTGAAATATTATGTCAAGAAATCAGTTCTAACTCGTTTGTGGTGAACGTAAGAAAACCACTCCTATTGTAACTACTATTAAAGATCTAAGAGAACTCCTATGACCCAAGGAAACTTGATGTAGGTACCACACCGGTACACGAACCAGTATAAAAATCTCTGTCTCTTTTGTTTACTTTCATTATGTATCATTACCTTTGTTTGGTATACTAACCATTGTCTGCGGAATCACGATAGTCGACTAAGAAGGATTTTTACAATCTACCCCCCCACCCCCTTGTACTTTTAGTTCCTGGTGTAATAACTTCGAGCGAGTAAAGTGACGGGGAAAGGGAGGTGCATGAAAGAATAAAATAAAACAACTCCATTGACATTACCACACTAGAAAAAAAATCCATTATGGTAAGAGCCTAAGTATCCCCAACAGAGCCGCATTGTCGCGCCCTATTTTCTCACGAAAGCGAGTTTTGACATGTGACAACTCTAAAGAGAAGAGTCGCCACCTAACGATTTTAAGATGCTTTAGGGAACCTATTTTTGAATAACTCTATTTTAGATAGTTAGCGTTGCCAAAGATCGGGTAAGGGATCAAATTACCTCAAAATAAATGTGTTAGGCACTCTTCAAGGTCCACAACTGTCATTCCAAGCCGAATTTTAAACTATGTGGGAATATTAAGTTATTAACCAAATTATCCTAAGTGGACATACAGATTGATTCATTATTAAGCCAAGTGAATAAGCGATTAAATAATCTACTAATCATTCTTGGTAGAGAAAATTACCGGATATAGTTCAACTACTAATATCGACTAACTTAGAGGATATTCTAAGAAGTAGCACAAAGATAATACAGAGATGTAATTAGGAACAGAATAGGAAAATGATTCCTTAATTAAATAATGTTAATTGATAAAGCTTTTTTTATTACAGAGATGTTCAAACCTTAGAGCAACTCAAGCAAATCCTAAATGCTAATCACTATGCTTAGGTATAACATACATGAATAATTAGACATAGGGGCATACATTTTTAAGCCTAAAGGATCACCCCATGCAACATGAATAATACTTTGTAACCTTAGGTGCAATGGTTGCTCATATTATCCAGCAACCATAGACTTTCATCTCCAGCTACCAGATTACTATCTTTAAGTTATTTACCTAAAGCACACCAATTCAATTCTAAATTGTACCTTGTGTGTGCCTACCCGTCTTATTTCTATTTTCTATGAGTCATTGGACAGTTATAGTGGTGGTTCTAGACTCGAACTAAGGTTGCTAAATTAATTAAAACTAAGAGACAAACAAGTTAAACTAATAGGACTTTCAAAGAACACAATTAGCATATAAAGGGATCACATTTACCACCCATATAGACTCATATATAGGTGTGAGGAATTTTACAAATTAAAACTGATTTTTAAGGTGGCGAAATTGAATATGTTGACATGGTATACTGGTATAACAAATTATGTCCTATGATCAAGATTTCTAAATGTGATGGTATACCGGACAGTTTTCCTAATGTGCCATTGAATTAATTTTCTTAAGCGTGGAACAAGATTTCTAGGCGACAGTTATAAGTGACCGGTTATAATAGTGAGGGGTGTAAACTATCTAAGTATTAATTTTATAGGCATGATCTCTATGTTAATGTCATAGCAAGACATAACAATAGCGGAATTTCGTTAATAGGTCCTATAGGCATGATATCTACGTGATTAAGGCCTTAGCGTGCACAAGTCAGTTAAGTTGTGATGCAAACAAGTAACACATGTCATTAATTATAGTCTTATAGGCATTATTTCTAAACATAAGAACTTGAGAACATGAACTCTAGGCAGCGGTGAAGATAAGCGAGAAAATTCATACAGACTGGACCCTATAGGTATGTTAACTAGGTGATGTTATTGGTTTATTAAACCTTATAGGCCAATTATATTGGCAGTGCTCATTCCGCGTTAATTAAAGTTCTAGAATCATGGTTTCTAGATGAAACAAGCAGAAGATGAAAACATGTTTACAGTATAAATCCTACATGCATGATCACTAGTAACTGGTAGCACATAGGAAATTAAAACATGATTTATAATGGCGGGTAGCATGTAAGGATTTTGGGACTTATAGGCATGTTATCTACCCAAACATGTATGAATTAACCTATCCCCAGGCCCAGTTCACTATTTCCCCCATTATTCATCTTTAAAAGTTAGTACAGACCAATTAAAAATATTATAGGACAATATGAATCCAAGAATAACCACATCATACTCTTGGGCCTTCCACAACCTTAAAACATCATGCAAACAACATGCCCAAATGGCAAGTGCACAAGATTGAGCTGACAGTGTAATGTTTGATCCAATACCAAGTTTGGCCTAACAAACCAGGACCACAATCATTAGCAAACCACACTCTGTTTACCTGTTATGACCAATAGCTAACAAAAGTACCACGAATGCAAGTGAAATCCTATGCAAGCATGTCATCTAGGTGTGTTCAAAGTTAGGAAAGAAACATACGTATGAACTCAGAAGATTTGACCTTTAACGTTTGCAAACTAACCAAGAACATGATCTTCTAAATAATACTTTGGTATGTGATATATAAGAGGTGAGAGAGAACACATAAGCAGGACAAAAACGCACTTGAGAGCCCACCAGATTCATGAAACCACACAAAGGATCTTACAAGCAAATACCTTAGATGGATTCAAAGTTAGCATGAGAGGCACTTAGACATATGTCTATATTGGGGGAAGCTTAGTACAAAACACATATTTTAGCATTAAGACACAAATTCAGCAAATAATAACCTATGAACATTGTTGTATATGCAGAATACGTAGCACGTCACAAAGAGGGATATGTATGCTACTGGTATCAACAGAAGATTGGAGGATCATACATGTCACTTATAGCACACACACATATAGGAGAGTGTTGCTAACATATGGCAAAGAATCAGATAGAGATGTCTAAACTAAATTGACTAGCAGTATCAAGACATGGACACAGAATTATACACAAATTTACACATTAACATGATAGGGGACTGCAATTCACACATTAAGAAAGTCCTACGACATGGCTTCCACCTTGAAGGTTTCAACATGGCAGTGGCATATAGAGTACACCTAGACATGAGTAGGTAAGGAACATCCATCTCACACTACCGAGCCATGCTGAATCAGATACCATAACTGAGCCCCTCAATGAACCTGTAGACTCGCTATCTAACTGTAAAAACCAAAGCAGGTGCAGGCCTGGACAAATCATTGAATCTAACTGCATACTCTGATATGACATAGTACCCCGGTGCAGCTACTCGAACTCCACGCGCTATGTATCTCGAAGGGTCTGGAGGAACAAACTCTCTCAAGTACATATCTGAAAACTGAGTCCATGAAAGTGAAGCTGCATCAACTGGGCTACCCTCCTCGTTAGCCCGCCACCAGTGATACGCTGCTCCCGATAGCTAAAATGTAGTAAAAGAAACTCCGCTAGTCTCTACAATAGCCATGGTGCGTAGAATACGATGGCACTTCTCTAGAAAACTGTGTGCATCCAGTGAAGTTATGCCCCTGAAAGTAGGAGGATGATACTTCTTGAACCTCTCAGTTTCTCCTACTCAAATGCCTCTGGCCTGACCTCAGGCTAAACTAAAATAACAGGTTGTGCTGACATGACACCCGGAACCTTACCAACATGGACTCAATTATCTAGAGTACGGGCGGCAAGAGTCTGAGCTCCTCCCTCATTTTGTGAAGTAGCTGGTGCAATCGCAATCAATCCTGTCTGAGCCAATGTACTAAACATGCTCTGGATTTGCGCTAAAGTCTCCCAAAGTCCCGGGGTAGCAACAGGCGCCTCCGGTGCCTGTCCCCCAATCAGAGCTACCGGCGGCTCCTCAGTTGTTGCTCTGGTAGGTGCTCTAGTTGTAGCACCTGCTCCTCCTTGGTCTTTGCCTCTTCCTTTGCCCCGGCCCCTATCAACACTGGCTCTGGGGGCAGCGTCATCATTAACTGTAGCTCATGTTCTCACCATATGTGAAAGAATAGAACGACAAAGGCTCAAACTCCAAAATCAATAAACTCGCACGGTAGTAATAAAAGAAGTGAAGTTTCCGAATAGTTCTGTAGCCTCTCGACGATAAGTACAGACGTCTCCATACTGATCTGCAAGACTATACTAAACTTGCTTATGACTCGTAACACCTATGAACCTAGAGATCTGACACCAACTTGTCACGACCCAAAATCTTTTCATAAGAGTCATGATGGCACCTAGTCTCTAAGACTAGGTAAGCCTAACACTTACCGACCTCATAATAGATTTCAACCAATTAGATAATAACATGAACTTAAATTTTCTATATAAACCCAACAATCCAAAGTAAATATATAATATTACAAAACCGGTAGTATAAGTCATAAGCTCTACTGAGTTTGCTATAAAAGTTTTAAGTATAACTGCTCCATAATAGAAATAAATAGTACAAGTAAATTTCAGAAGGTGGCTCTATGGCCTGCGAACGCATCGGCAGGTATACCTTGAAGTCTCCACAACAATACTCGATCCGCTATCTAATGACTAGCATGCTCCCAAGTACTTGGATCTGCATAAAAATGTGCAGCAACCGTAGCATGAGTACACCGCAGCAGTACCTAGTAAGTATCAAGACTAACTTCGGTGGAGTAGTGACGAGAAATAGTCAAGACACCTATTAGACATAATAACCTATACAAGTAGGAATTTTTGAAACTAACAGGGAGCAGTATAAAGCTAAACATGGTAAGAACGAAGTTACAATACTTGCAATAAGAACTAGAACAACAATTAACAACAAGGAGCAACAGGTAATAATGGCATAATGTAAGCAGAATACAGTTAATGTCAGGTGAAACTAAGTAAGGGAAAATAAGTAACAACCCAATAAAACAACCGCTTTAACACAAGGTTTATACAAGAGTTTCTCCAACGTACCATACCTCAAAGTCACAAATCACTGGTCCCAAATCACGAACCCTAATTACTTGGCATCTTGTGCCCACATTATAAATCACAACTGCACAGCAACTCACGTGCCAATACCATCAACACCTCATATCTGTACGGATAACTCATGTGCTAAGGGAGTGACAATATCTGATATCCGCACGGACAACTCACGTGATCGCAATAACAATATCTCATAACCGCACGGAAAACTCACATGCCAACAATAACAATATCTCATAGAAGGCAAGTATATGAGGATACATGTAAATGATCAATAAACATCAGGGTTTATCTTCTTAGACTGATATAAGTGAATACTTACGGTGTATGCTTGTGCAAATGTTCTATCACGATACGAGTCAACAAGTAAGATCAGAGACAACGAATGGCACATAGGAAACAACACAATAAAACATAAAATGCATGACTCACTTAAGTGAGGCACACCACTACACAAATATCATCAATAACAATGCCCCCATGCCATCATAAGTCATAACAAATCATCCCCGACATAGCCCCCTCTGTCTCGCCACGTGCACAACAATAAAGTAAACGCCCTCTTTGTCTCGCCACACGCACATAATAATATTTTTGCTTTGTCTCACCACATGCACAAACCCACATATATAGCGTGCCTTGTCACACCGCATGTGCAAATATCAATAATAACAATAACACGGACAATTCACGCGCGAACACCCCGACAATCCTCTCAACAATATTATGTGTGCCAAAAACATAACAACACACTATAACAACTCGCACCACATGTGCCCATATGTCACAACATTTTCTCTAAAACAATTCCAATACCACAACCACACATAGCCCTTAGCTCAACAACACTAAGTACAACAACAACAATGATAACACGGGAGTACGACAACTAAATCAACATAAGAATTACTAAACACAAAGACTGGAAGAACGAGCTCACAATGAAAGACATAACAAGTAATAATAGTTTCAAACAAGAATAACTCAACAATGAGAGAGATAGTGTTTAACAAGGATATCAAATAAGAGTAACTCAATAATAGGAGAGATAATATGTAACAACGACCTGAGATAAGGACAAGTCAGCAATGGAAGAGATAACAATAACTTCAATTAAGGATAATCAACTACGGAAGAGATAACAATAACTTCAATTAAGGATAACAATAACTTCAATTAAGGATAATCAACTACGGAAGAGATAACAATAACTTCAATTAAGGATAATCAACTACGGATGAGATAACAATAACTTCAATAAAGGATAATCAACACGGAAGAGATAACAACAACTTCAATTAAGGATAATCAACTACGGAAGAGGTAACATGGCAATAAAAGAGGTAACAACTCCAATTACGGCATATAAGTGTATACTTGGCAATAAAGGGTAGAACATGAACCAATCGACTTCAAATAAGACATGTAAGGGTTCGCCATGGAGGATTTAACATGATAAGACAACTTTATTTTAATGTACATAAGAACTTAAGAGTCTAAACCTGTCAAAAGCCGGGTACACACTCGTTACTTCGTCTACACATTTTTCACGTAGTTCAAATAGTGCAAACAAACCAATCCCTACGGGGCAGTTCTCACACACAATGTTAGGCAAGATACTTACTTCAAAAGCCCTCAATAAATATTCTAATATGGCTTTTCCTTTACAATTTACCTCCGCTCGGCTCAACCTAACTAAAATTGACACAGTAACATAAAATAATCGAGGAGAAATCAATTTCAATAATTAAAACTATGATCTTTACACAATTCCTCAAAAGTTAAAAAATGTCAACCCGGGCCCGCCTGGTCAAAACCCGAGTCTAAGGGTAGATTCCGACTACCCATAACCCTACGAGTCCATACATGTATTTTATTTCAAAATTCGAGTCCAAATCGACTTTCAAAACTTAATTTTTTATTTTTCAAAATATCGACAATGTTTCCCAAAATTTCACTTTGATTTTTAGATTTTGATGTTAAAACGCATATACAATCATGTAAAATATTTGCAAATTGAACACAATCACTTACCCAATGATTGTAGATGAATATCCCTCTTCAAAATCGCCACCTACTAAGTCTAGGGCTCCAAAATTTGAAAATGAGACTAAAATTCCCGTCCCTCAACTTTTTGTCTAGCAGCAGGTGTCGCAATTGCGACCTGGGGTTCTCAAATGTGAACCCCGCAAATGCAAAGAAAGCATCGTAAAAGCGAAGAACCTCACATTCCTGCTGCCATCACAACGGCAACGACTGGTTCGCAAATGTGACTTGTACCATCGAAAAACCCACCAAGATGATTGCAAATGCGATCACAGCATAACCCAGACCACCTTCGCAAATGCTAAAACAGGGTTCGCAAATGCGAACCTAGAAGACTAATCCAAACATCACAAATGCAACACATATCTCGGAATTGCGAGACCTGTAGCTTTTGTGCAGAAACCAACAGTACTAAAAACTCTATCAAACACTCTACAACGCGTCTGAAACTCACCCGAGCCCTCGAGGCTCAAAACCAAACATCAACATAAGTCTAAAGATATAACACGAACTCGCTCACATTATCAAAGCATCCAAATATCATTCGAAACCAAGAATCAGACCTCCAAAACACATGAAATCAACATGAAACTCAAGAATTTCTAAAAACACAACCGCTCGTCTGATTCCTATCAAATAAAATCGGAATGATGCCAAACTTTGCGGATAAGTTTTAAATGACGAAACAGACCTATTCCAAGTCCTGAAACATAGATCCAAACATGATAGCTACGAAGTCAACGTACGGTCAAACTTATCAAAATTCTAAGCCTTTAAATTGCCAACTTTCGGCAAAACAATACAAATCAACCTACGGACCGCTGAATTCAATTTCAAGCATATGCCCAAGTCCAAAATCACAATACGAATCTATCAGAGCCATCAAAATACCGCTACATGGTCATTTTCAAAAAAGTTAAACCTCAGTCAACATTTTCAACTTATGTTTCTAAAGTGAGAATCACTCATCCAAATTCATCTTGAAACATCCGAAAATCAAATCTGACCATGCACGCAAGTCATAATATACAATATGAAGCTATCAAGACCTCGAACCACTGAACGTCACCTTAAAGCTCAAATCAACTAGTCGGGTTTTTACAACCCTTCAATCCACTCATGAAGTAATGCCAATTGTCCTCCTCTGCTATACTACTTACATTCGCATCAAGGATGAGATTTCCTTGACATTTTCCTTCATCGTTCCATTTTGTTTTAAGTGACGTAGTCCATCTCTTGCAACCCATGACGAGTTGCTTGGAAGAAATTGAGATTTTGATTCCTTCTTCATCATATGGGCAGTCCAGAACTTTCCACTTTAACAAATTGTGTCTGCCCCCACACCTTTGCATCATTAGTCAAGTACATAGTTGTGATGGTCGCCTTCTCTTCATCCGGCACATGAGCAGGCTGGAAATACTGCTTTATATCCCACAAGAAATTTCCAACTCTTTAGCACTTTTTGCGCCACCATAAGCATTTGGTTCCAGAATCTTCACCTTGGTAGGATCATCACCTTTGTTGATAGTGTTTTGCAATGCCCTTCGAAGTAGAAGTACTTCCCCATGCATTTCTTCCTTTTCCTCTCGTACCAATTCCATTTATGCCATGGTAACTTCATGTCTTACCGCATGATATGCCTCCAAACGCGCCATACATGCAAGAACTGAACCATATGCGCCTATTTGAAGGGCCTTCCCAACAAGTACTTCCAGCCATGTTCTCAAATAGAACCATAAAATCTGCGACTGACTGTCATGAACTTATTCTTCTCTGATACCAATTTTCACGGGGGCATTTTCTATCAACCAAAGCCAAACCCGTGTAACAATCATGTTGCACACTTGACTCATCCTTCCCAACACATAGAAAATTTTCAGCAAGTTTGGACTTAGATTAATTTTAGGAAGAAAATGTAAAAAGAACACAAGCCAAAATTGGAAAATCCCATGCCGCTCCAACTTGCCAAACCTGCCTTGTCAAGACTTTGCCAATCATGTCTTGCCTGTCCTATGACCTTGGCCAATACTTTCCCACAATAGCTTACATGACAATGCCTTCCTCATTGTTCGCATCATTGGTTTGCCCGCACATAGGCCAATAGCAAGGCCATCACACCCAATCCTTACCACAAGCATGCCATGCCCGATGTCAAAGAGTTAGATACCCTGACAACATACTACTCTTCAGCCTAGGACAAAATCTTATGATCTGACCTCCATCTCTTGAGTCAAAGCAATCCTTCGGCTGAAGTGGCTGTTGAATCTAAAGCTATCCCTGACAACCCGAATGACCACCATTGAAAGTTTGTATTGGGGTGCAGTGATCGGACCCTGAGCTGGAGGTGCACTGTATGATAACTTCCCTAGGCGAGAAACATAATCACCATGGAAACCAGAAGTACCATAAGAAACCTGGAGCACTGATTGCACTATGGCATGGCCACTACCCAAATAACCCTACCTATAGATGAGGCACCACTAAAACCACAAAAAGTCACTAGGCCTCTAATTAGAAGTTGCCTCTCTCCCCTGACCGCGAATTCTCTCATTCCTCCTAGCAATCTTTACCACCTAAGTGAAGGAAGTCTCAGTCTCGGCTTCTCTGGCCATCTGAAGTATGATATTATAGGTAAGATCCTCTAGAACCTCTGAACCCTTTCCCTCTCAGTAGGGATCAAGATAGCTGCATGATGAGATAAGTCCAAAAATCATGTCTCATATTAGGTGACTATATTGCTACCCTGCTAAAGACGTTCAAACTGCTGTGTAGCTTATCACTCTGAGTAAGTGGAATGAACTTCTCCAAGAACAATTGTGAAAATAGGGCCCATGTAAGAGGAGGTGATCCTACTGGTCTACCCGGTTCATAAACCAACCACCACCTCTTGGCTAAATGATGCATCTAAAAGATGGTGAAGTCAACTCCATTGGACTTAACTAGTGCCAAATTGCGCAAGATCTCATAACAACGGTTCACAAACTCCTGGGCATCCTCTAAAGGCGTATCGTTGAAGTTAGTAGGAGACAACTTTGTGAATGTATGCAACCTCTTCAGCTGATCAGCTGACATCACGATCCTAACCTCAAGTTGAGCAACAATAATAAGATGAACCACTCCAACTGGTAGCACTCTTGGAGTCGGATAATCATGATTCATCTACTATGGGGTATGAGTGGAAGGAGTCTGAACTCCTCCCCGAGTCTTAGAAGAAGCTGGTCTCATAGAAAGCATACATACATGAACCATGATCTTCATAAGTCCCACCATGCGGATCAAGGCATCCTGAAGTACTAGAGTAGCAATAAACCCCTCTAGGTCATGTGCTTTCTTACTGGCTCAACCAGAACAAAAATCTCATCCTCTGGATCCATCTGCGGCTCAACTACCGCTGTTGTAGGGCAAGTGTGAGTGCCTGTGGAAGCTACTGCACGTGCCCTCGGTTAGGCTCTAACTCTGCCCCGACCTCCATCTCAGCCTCTACCCTTCGTAGCAACTGGGACTTGGGGCTACGGCTCCTGATCAGCTGCGTCTGAATAAAACACGAAAGATTCAAACTTTAGGATAGAACAGTCACACAATAAACAAAGAAAGAAAGGAAGTGATGTTTCCTAAAGACTTATAACATCTAGAACATAAGTACAGATATCTCCGTGCCGATCTCGAGGACTCTACCAAGCTTGCTCATGACTTTTGAGACCTATGAAACCTAGGACTCTGGCACCAACTTGTTATGATCCAAACTTCCAACAAATGGGATCGTGATGGTTCCTAACAACGTTTGCTAGGCAAGCCAATACTTAACAATAAATAAGAAAAGTAGACTAACAGATAACAACATAATAACCTATAATAAGAGTAAGACTTTGAAATATATATAAATATATCTAAAAACAAACGCTGTCCACACAAGCTACCTAATGGTATCTCGGAGCACATGAGCTATTAAAAATACTGCATATAAAGTCTAAATAAAAATGCAATACTGTCTGGAGTGTGCGGACGAAAAGCAGTAGTACCTCGATCTCTCTCGAGTCTACCTCAACTCAATATCAACAATCCAACATAGCTTTGTCATTGGAACACGCCTCTAGATCACTTGAATTTAGTCAAATAATGTCTAAATAAGTAAAAACAAGCTTTAGAAACTATCCTAGTCTAAAAACAATTCTATCTTTAGCATATTCGGTAAAGCCAACAAAAGGTCAACCTGGGCCCACTTGGTCGAAATCCAAATTCATGACAGAATTACTATTACCCATTTAACCCCGAGTCCAAATTTGTTATTTGTTTCGAGATACGACCTCAAATTAAGGTCTAAATCTCTAAAATACAAAATCTAAAATTTATATCCAAAAACCCTATTTCTAATCTATAAAATATTAGATTTAGGAATGAAAATCTATAAAGAATCACAGAAATTAATCAAAAACAAGTTTAGTTACAAATCTATGAAGTTTGGATGAATATCTCTCCAAATATCGGCTCTACACAAAGTCTAGATCTTAAAAATGGGAGAAAGTGAACTAAAGATAGAAGACCTTACCTATTTCCCATCCTCTAATATCGCGGGTGCGAGACTGACCTAGCAGAAGTGACATCGCAGGCGTAAAACTAATGGCTCGCTGATGCGAGCATGCGTCGGTGCAGATGTTGCAGAAGTGACACGCCCTTCTCAACTGCAAACCTCACATCCACGACAAAAGTCATGCAGATGCAACCCTCCTAGTTTTGAGCCTCCACATATGTGAACCGGCGATGCATATGTGTCTCAGAACTTGCATAATACATACTGCAGATGAGACAAGCTGCCAAGGTCTCCTTAGCCGCAGATGCAAACAAGTATTTCATAGGTGCGACCACGCACCTGCGCACCTATATATCGTAAATGCGACTACTGTTGTACCCCCTTTTCTTGCAAATAGGAACTTACGCATGCATGGGAGAGCTTGTACCATATAATCGCAGGTGCGACACTTGCAGCACCAACAATGCTAAGTCTTTCAAAACAGCCCGAAACTAATATGTAACTCACCAGTGCCCCTCATGGACCACTCCAAATATCCACACAATCATAATAACATTACATGACCTCACACGCTATCTAAAATATTCAAAATAACGTCTAAAGTCAAGAATGAAGCATCAAAACTCAAAGCATTGAATGTTCATAACTTAAAATTTTTATCTTTTCACAATAAGCATTGAAAAGGCATCGGGTCATTCGGACGCTAACTAAATATGTGTACAAGTCCAAAATCATCATACGAACCTACCAAAATTATCAACATACCAATATTAGATTATTTATTAACAATATTGACCGTCGTCAACTCCAACCATTTTCAAGTTTAAAAATTAAATTTTCATAGAATTTAAACTTTTCAGAAATAAAAAACGGACAACGCATGCATGTCATATTCATCAAATAAAGTTATATAAGGTTTCAAATCATAAAATAAGAAGCTAGAACTCAAAAGGACCTATCGGTCGTTACACTTTACGTTCATGTAGAACTATTCTGGATACATGCTGCTTGGTGCATGTCTCTTTTGTACGCGGGGTTGGTGCAAGTTGAATTTGCTTGACTTGTTGAACTCGAAAAGCATGACTATTACCTCTTCTTCGGTTGTACACCTTTGTTATTGATATTCGTTGTTCTATGATTGTTTCTTTGGATATGTTTCTATTATTTTACATGTTATTGAGCTACAGATTATAGATAATGTGGGTATCTTTTTGACTTAAAACCTCGTCACTATTTCACTAAGGTTAGTCAAGATACTTACTAAGTACATAGGGCCGTTGTACTCATATTATACTTCTGCACCTTGCATATATATTTTGGAGCTGAGCTGTCGTGAAGGACAAAGGCGAGCATTGAATACATACCAATGTTCCAGATACAAGCTACCACTAGTTCATGGTAATTTTTGACTAACATTATACAACTAGTCCTTTGGATACTTATATGAATTTTCACCATCTTATATATTGTTTCTCGATAATCTTTCATTCGAGTTGTGTTATCTATTGTTTGGTTTACCTATCATGTTGGGGTTAGGTACCATTATGATTAGGTGAAATTTTGGATCGTAACAGTCTTTCAGAAGTCAAATAGTGACTTGCTCTAAATTCTACTTATGGATATCCAAGTAAGTTTCTAACCTACCAATTTCAACTACTGATATCTACTTAGTTATTAATTCGAGTACCAAGAACAACATCTTTATGTTCCTCTAACTACACAAGTCACAAATGACTTGATACAACCTCATGGAACCTAAATGTATCGAATACTCTAATCCGTAGATCTTTGAAGTCCTTCCTTAAATATGCTCCCCACTCCAACACAAAGAAACAAGGAATATAACTTCTTAAAATATACTTCTCAACCAAAGGATCTCCAAGAGATCTTATTACACATAGGCAGAAACGTTTTTGAATCATAAGTTGAATCCTAAAAATTTCCGATGCATATTCTATCCGAGTATCATCAAATTTAACCACTAACCGAAAGTCGCCTACAAACGAAAGTTATTGTAAAGGGATAATAGGCAAATGGTTAAATGAGGAAAGGGGTGAGGGTTTTGGTCAAAATAAACGAGCTAGGCAATTTACGGAGGATTGGCATTTTCAAATGTGCGTGATTTAATCTGATTTGGGTTACACGTGGAGGCATTATAACTTAACCTTCTCACTCTAGGGCACTCTCTCTCACTCTAAAATGTTAGATTATTGGTCAAAAATGGTCCATTGCATCTATTTAAGAAAGTAGGGTCGGGTTGTAAAAACCCAAAAATGTTGCCCCGGAACTGGATCTACGGTCGCATATGCGACCGTATAATGGATGTGCGGTCCGCAGAATAGGCCGCATAATTGGCCTTCGGAACTGGGCATGACTGACTTGGTCTGCAGTCATTATACGGCCCACAGGCCCGTTCTGCGGTCGCATAATGCATCGCAAAATTGGTTTGCGGTCGCATAATGCACCGCGAACCTGACCTCCAAAATGGCCCATCCCTGCCTCACTCTGCGGCCATTATGCGGTCCATAAAGTGATTCAGCGACCGCATAGTGGGCCGCAAAAATGTCCTCTTTTGCCAAAAATTTTCCTTCACTCTCGAGTGCATTGTTCAACCCAAAAAGTCCGAGAAATTCGGCATAACAATATATTATATTTCTTTTGCAAAAATTTTTACGGGGCCTTACACCAAGGGGTGGAGAGATAGATGAGGATGTCACGCAGCGTATAGGGGTGGGGTGGATTAAATGAAGGTTATCGTCTGCAATACTATGTGACAAGAATGTGCCACTGAAACTTAAGGGCAAGTTCTATAGAGAGGTGGCTTGACTGGCCATATATTATGGGGTAGAGTGTTGGCCAGTCAATAATTCCCATATCCAGAAGTTGAAAGTAGTAGAGATGAAGATATTCAGATGGATGTGTGGGCACACTAGGTTGGATAAAATTAGGATTGAAGATATTCAGAAGAAGTTGGGCATGGCTCCCATAGATGACAAGATGCGGGAAGCGAGGGTTAGAAGGTTCCGGTACGTGTTGATGAGAAGCCAAGATTATACGGTTAGGAGGTTTGAACGGTTGGCTTTGGCAGTTATGAGAAGAGGTAGAGGGAGGCCTAAGAATTATTGGGGTGAAGTGATCAGGAAGGACACGACTCAACTTCAGATTTTCGAGGATATGGTCTTTATAGGAAGGTGTGGAGGTCGAGCATTAGGGTTGAAGGTTAGGAAGGAGTCGGACATTTTTCTTCTTCGTTCCGAAGGGGGATTAGTCTCTTAGGGTATTGTCTTGGACTATTAGCGGTGTATGTTAACTCTGCACTATTTTTCCATTTTTTCATTGTACTGTGGCGTTATTACTGGTTGTTGTTATTACTTTTCCATCTATTTTATTTTTCCTATGATGCTTATATTATTTTTTTGATTTTTGTTGCTGCCACGGACTCTATTGTCTATTTTTGTCTTCTTGAGTTGAGGGTCTCCTAGAAATAGCCTCTCTACCCCTTTGGGGTAGGGGTAAGGTCTATGTACATTCTTGTTATATCCCTTACTTTTCTATGTTGGATTTGTCATAAGATAATTGACATAGGTTCAATGACAAGACTATTTTTGAGGTTATAAGTGCTTATGATATTTATGTCAAGTGATAAGTAAGTGTTGTGAAGGTCATAGGGTAAACAAATCGAAGAAAGCGGGTTTTGTTGATGTTTGCTATTTTGGGATAAAATACGGTCCAAGTTATAATACTCTGTATTTATGGACTAGTGTCATACAAGGTACCACACGATCATGATAGTAAGATATATGAAATATATTAGTTTTTAAGGGAATTGAGACCTGGAAATTATTGTATGAATAATTGGTTAAATGTTGGTATAAAGTCATGGAATATGGAATTAGTTATAAGTGGATAAGTGTCATTTGTATGAATCCACGGGGAATCAAGAGGATAAGGGGGGATCATGACTAATCAACTTTATAAGGATTAAGGATGCAGAAAGTAGGGAATTCAAAATTGACTAGGCAAGTCTTGGAGCTAGGTGGCAAGATTAGGGAGTTTTGGTGGCTTAGTCATCAAATTATTGGGGTGGATAAGTAATTAAAATATTTGTATAGGCTTGACTTGATAANGATCATGACTAATCAACTTTATAAGGATTAAGGATGCAGAAAGTAGGGAATTCAAAATTGACTAGGCAAGTCTTGGATCTAGGTGGCAAGATTAGGGAGTTTTGGTGGATTAGTCATCAAATTATTGGGGTGGAAGTAATTAAAATATTTGCATAGGCTTGACTTGATAATCCTCCCAACTTGGTAGCCAGTGAAAGCCCAATAAATGACTCTTAAGTCATAGAGCAATATAGCACATTTAGGAAATTGGTGGATACGTTAGGTGGGAACATCAACCCCCACATGGCAACAAGTGAAAATGACTCAAACATCAAAATGGTGACTCTTTGGTTTATGGGATTAGGTGGCGTTTTAGGGGAAATTGTGGGCTGCCACATGGCATGAAGTTAGCCAAGGGTAGCACCAATGTGCACATTAGTCATAGCACTTGGCGTGCCTTGTTTACACGTGACAATACAAGCCTTTAAGCCTTGATATTATACTTCTTTTGCAATTAAGATGTAGAAAGAGGGTTGAAATTTTTCCTTCTATTATTAGGGAGTCTCTTAATTTAGAAACATAGCAAAAACATACATCCATGATACTCCATATGTCGAGCAACATGAAATATGCCATGATAATAAGAAGTGCTTAGTCCTTGTTCAAAGATTTAAAGGAGCAAAAATTGTTCTTGGAAAGCTCAAGCGAAAGTAGTTGATAATTTCATCAAGTATGGTATGTTAAGTCTATCCCTTCTTTCATTCTGGCACGATCCATATGATACAGATGAAACGAGCAAACGCACAACTTTCATAAATGACTCTATTCATAGACGTTCTAGGTGTGCCTATGTTCCGAGTTTTATTTAAAATTTTACGGGGCCTTACAAATACAATGGTTTATGGGCTTTTGGATGATGTGGTTCGCTCTAGGATATCTGGCGGTAATCTTTGGTTTAGGATCACAGTGTACCGGTAAGGAGAAGTGTTAACTTGAAGGAAAGTTGAGGAGGATTCGAAGAAATTGGTCAGCTTGGTAGTGTAAGGTCAGCATAGTAATAAAGGTAATTGGTTCCTTTGGTGCGGTGATGCTTTACCGGTATTTTGTGTCAACACACCTGGGTTTGATGGCTTGCGTGACTTGGTTAAGTTGGGAAAATTTAGTTCTGATTGCTTAGTTATGTGTGGACGGGTTTCGAATAGTTCTTGATAGTGTCGAGGACGGCTTGGGCTGGATGTCTGCCAGCTGCATAAGGAACATGTTGCGTGTTATGATTTTTCTCTTGTATGGGGTCGCGAGTTCTAGATAGCATGGACAATGTCAAATGTATAGAAGAATGCTAGCATTATCTGGTACCACCTAAGAAGGGTGCGCANGTAGCACCAATGTGCACATTAGTCATAGCACTTGGCGTGCCTTGTTTACACGTGACAATACAAGCCTTTAAGCCTTGATATTATACTTCTTTTGCAATTAAGATGTAGAAAGAGGGTTGAAATTTTTCCTTCTATTATTAGGGAGTCTCTTACTTTAGAAACATAGCAAAAACATACATCCATGATACTCCATATGTCGAGCAACATGAAATATGCCATGATAATAAGAAGTGCTTAGTCCTTGTTCAAAGATTTAAAGGAGCAAAAATTGTTCTTGGAAAGCTCAAGCNGGGAGGCCATTTGTGGGCCAAATGAGAATGTGTATTCTACATCAGGTCAGATTTGTCTACCCAACACAGTTATTGCGGAGGGATGTGTTATCAGTTGGAATGGATCTTATTCATGTTCTGATATGTTCCATGTGTTACTTTCATATGCTATGATGGGTTGTGATCTATTGATTACTATTACCTTATGCGATTTTGTTAGGGCCTTGTGGAGAAATTCGAGCGCGATGATTCTCGGGGTGTTGAATGGTTGATTGCGCCTTGGTTGTGGTCTTTCTATTTGTGGTATATCGTGCTATCAATATTTCCATAGCTATGGTCATGCATTTTGCGTGTTTGTTGTAGACATGTATATGGTTGTTGATAGTGAGCATCACGGCGCGACGTATCCTATGTGTACAGGTGTTTCAATTGGGTCACGCATCATATCAGAGTTATGTTAGGATATGACCCTTTGGGCATAATTATTGTGTTGTGTTTCTCCCTTGTGTGATGGCTTCATTGCATTGCGCTTCATGGTGGTATCTGTTGAGCTTGCGGGGAAGTTCTCTTATTTGATTCTCTTCAATTATGGGGTACATCAATCTTGTCATTTATTTGGTGCACTTATTGCATGGTATGCGGCTATAGGTAGGATTTGTGTGGCATATTGGTAGAGCAGCTTGTATTGGATGAGATTAAGTTATTGGGCCTGAATTGAGTGCCATCAGATTTGATTAAGCTATGTTTGGAACTATAGTGTCTTTAGTCAACCTAGATTTTGGCTTTGGTTCTCGTCGTGCAAGAGAGCTCCATGATTGGTCGATATGATGGGGGGTTATGCGTTGCTGTGTGTTTCTTTCTTCATTGGTTGTGTTTGATGATTTGGAATAAGGTTTTTATTTATAGGAGATACCGGTACAGTATTTACTATTTGAATGACTATTGTGGTCGAAAGCTATGGCTATGTGTATCTAAATTATGTGGAATATCATTTAAATACACTTGGGATATGGTTACGGCTTGATGGAGCTTAATACTGACTTATGCAGTATATAGATGCGAGAATCGT
>AWOL01S0020657.1:24000-37382 GCA_000715115.1 Nicotiana otophora
TTTATACAGTGACTTGATGGCTTTGGGACGATTCTTTGCACATTCAAGGATCAATACATGTTTAAGTAGGGGAGAATGTATTGAACCGACAAGTTGTTATGAGAAGTTGTATCCAGTTAGGTGGTTGAGGTAATGCGTAGAAATGTATGGTGTTATTATGACTTGTGTGTATCGTTTTGTTTGGTTCCTCAACAGTTCGTGATTGATTTGGAAGAATGATTCTCAACTAGGAAGCTTTAAGTTGGAAGAGTTCACCATGGTTGAATTTTGTGTATTTGACCTCGTGACGGAGTTTTTATTATTCCAATAGGGCCATATGGTAATTTTGGACTTAGGCATATGCCCAAAATTGGATTTGAGGGTTTCTAGGCTGATTTGGTACTTTTTGCAAAAGTTGACAATTTAAAGGTTTAGAATTTTCCTAAGTTTCCATGGTTTGATTTTATGTCTATCGGGATCAGATTTTGGTTTTGTGACTTTGTACGACTCTGTTTTTTAATTTGGAACATGTCTGCAAAATTTGGTTTCATTCCGAGTTTGTTTAATAGGAATTAGACGTATGTTATCTTTTTTCAATTGTTAAGTTGTATTATAATTTTCGCGTGTTCTGTTATCTAACTCATGGATTTGGTCATTATTTTAGTATTTTGATCACGCAAGTGAGTTCGTATGATGATTATGTACTTCCGAAAATGGTTAGAGTGGAGCCCTGAGGGCTCGAGTGAGTTTTGGACGCGTCCCGGAGAGTTTTAGAGAGGTTAGGATTTTTGCAGGTGTTCTGTTCTCGCATTTGCGAGGAAATGGTCGCATTTGCGATTACCGCATTTATGAAATCCTGCTCGCTTTTGCGATGTTGCGTTAGGGCACCAACTTTTGTAATTTCGGAACTAATATCGCATTTGCGATGGGTTCTGGGTTCGCATATGCGAACCTATGATCGCATTTCTCATGGGGAGCTGGGACTGGAGCATGCCGCTTTTACGATTACTTTCTCGCACTTGCGAGCCTACTAGGTTTGCATTTGTAGA
Source organism: Nicotiana otophora (assembly GCA_000715115.1). Taxonomy (NCBI): domain Eukaryota; kingdom Viridiplantae; phylum Streptophyta; class Magnoliopsida; order Solanales; family Solanaceae; genus Nicotiana; species Nicotiana otophora. The sequence goes on from AWOL01S0020657.1 coordinate 25,029, forward strand.
CCAGTTGTCGCATTTGCAATAGGCTCAGGGTTGAGGTAGGCTTTGCATTTGCGATGCTTATGTCGCATTTGCGAACCTATTGTCGCAAATACGTCATCTGCAGTTGATTATATGTAGTGTATTTCGGGACTTAGCTTCATCCATCATATTTTTGAGCCCTAGACTCGGTGGAAGGCGATTGTGAAGAGTCATTTTCATACAAACTATTGGGTAAGTCATATTGATCCTTCTTTATTACCTAACATGATTGTTTAGGAGATTTAACATCTAATCCACGGATTTTGAAGAGAATGTTTGGGAAATTTTGTCAACAACAACAACCTAGTAAAATCCCAGAGATGGGGTCTGGGAGGTTAGAATTGTCACGCCCCAAACCTAGGGATGCGTGGCTGGCACCTGGTGCCGTGCTGGCGTGAGCGAACCACTCTGTAATTCATTTTTTTTCTTCTGCAACTATCATGGGCCAACATAGCCACAACTCGTAATTTATAACAAAAACGTAGGAAAACGTTATATCAATGAACCATCATTATTAAAATATGAATACATACAGGCCATCAAGGCCTCTTACATGCTGTACATAATGAATTATTGTCTACAAAGCCTCTAAGATTATTCGACATCAAATGGGACAGGGTACCAGCCTACCCATAAGTCTGTAACAAAACTCTAACACGATGACTTATAGACTCGGCTGCACTTGGAATGAGGTGGAGTCTTACGGATCCTCCGCTGAATGCTAACCTCGTCTACTATGAGGGCTGGTCAAACTGATTATCTATACCTGCAGGCATGAATGCAGTGTCCACAACAAAAGGACGTCAGTACGAATAATGTGCTGAGTATGTAAGGCTTGTAAATCAGAATATAAAGGACATGGAAGAAACATGGAATAAAGGACTCAACCAGTAAATCATGAAATATTTATAATGTCATGCATCTGCATATAAATGTCATATAATGCATAGGTCTGTGCGTACATAACATCATCATACCTATGAGGGCATCCCATCATATCATCTCAGCTTTTGTGGGCAAAATCATCAACGTATACAAACTGATCAGGTTGTGGTATGCATATAACGCCGTAACCTTTTTCCATACCCCATATACATATAATATATGCGTATATAATTCCATCTGGTCATGGGTAAATGCACATATATAAATGAATGCAATGCATAATAAAGTAAGTCAATGCAATCTCTTGAAAAGTCATGAGACCCATGAACAGACGATCTGATAGTAGGACACATGGGGATCACTGGACGCTTAAATGTCCCGTTAATTATAGGGGCCCATTTTGGTCAAAACGAAATGGCGTGACAAGCGTTTCTCTGGATTGATGTGTTAAAGCTTATAATTAGTTGTTGATTTGTTTGATAAAATATTAATATATATATATATATATATATATATATATATATATATATGCCATTACATTTATTTACAAAAATAAAAAATACAGTAAGAAGCATTGATACAAATTAAGGGAATGACGAATCATAGAATGAAGTGGAGAGGGGAGTTAAGGGTTCTTTATTCAGACCATATACCGTACTCTTATCTTGATATGATAATTACATTATATAATGTTGTCACTTATTGTTGATATAAAGAAAAATAAACTCTGAATATTGTTCTCTTGCATGCGATGTGGTGATAATATGAAGAATTCTAGATAAAAAAAGATAATATGAACAATTATATTTTAATATTATATCTTGTTGACCAGATGGGGCTAACATAAAGAATTATATATTGCCATAATAGAAAAAATTAAACGTTGTCATATTTATTTTAATATTAAATATTTATATCCTGCTGCCAAAGTGGTGCTAGTGTAGAGAAGCATTGTCATGATATAAAAAATTATATATTGCCATAAAATAAAGAAATATACTTGGTCATATTTGTTTTACTGTTAGATATTTGTCTCCTGGTGCCAAAGGGGTGCTACTATGGAGAATCATATCTTGTCATAATATAAAAAAATATATTTTGTCATTTACAATTATGTTAAAGAATTAATTATTAGAGTACATTGTTCTCTTTCTTGCAAAGTGGATCTAATTTTTTGAACAAATATTCCCACCTGTTGCATTCAGATATCGATAAGAACAAAAGAACAAATATGTTGCACTTTTCTTACATGTTGGGAACAACATTGTATACTTGTAAAATCTAGCTCATGATATATCCTAACCTCCGACAAGATAAGTAAGGCTCGAGATATGGCAATAAAGGAACGAAACCGATCCTAAGTTCGTTGGAACCCGGGGGCATGATGCTTGCCTTCGAGGATATCGAGGGCGCAATCCCAGAATCGATCCTAGTCTCGAACGACTTTGAAGAATATTGTCAAACGATTCAACATAGCCAATAGCAGACCGAAATATCCGTGACCGGCCGAATGTTACGACGGGGATCTCGGCACGTATCAATAAGGAACCGGCAATCAGTGAATCAAGAGATCTTTTACCTTTTATAGAATTGTACCTAACGTAGGACTCCCTACTATATAAAGGAGGTCTAATAATTCATAAAAGGCATTGTAACACGCATTCCATGCCAATATATCATTATTTTTTCTATTATTAGTACTTTTGCTTTCGTTCGTTCGTTTTGGTTGTTACGAGCCAGGATCGAGGGAAACTATTTCACTAAGGCGTCAATCGTCTTCCTCATGTGATTTGAGCTTACTTCATCCTTATTTATTTAATTTGTCTTAATTTACCGCTTTGTGTCAAATAAATATGCGTATCCTTGAAACCACTTATAAATTTAATTGTTACACGATTTTGAGCGTAAACAGTTTGGCGCCAACCGGCTGCTGAGGATAATAATGGCTATTTGATACAAATTTCTATAACACACACTACTTTACACTTGTTCTTTGGGGTGTTTCTAATTTCAGGTTAAAGCTCAAAAGTGTCAAAATTGATGATGAGTCCGGTCATCACGACGAAAATAACAACATAATGCCCAGTGGCGAGGTACCAACTGTTGATCCCATCGGAATTCCAATCGCTGACCCGATTGACGCCAACTCGCATGTGGCCATCAACGCAAATCTGCCTACGAACCCCGAGAATAGTGTCCGCGGTGAAGCCCGATCAGCAGCCCGAAATACACAAGACATTGGAGGGGACGAGATCAATTTACGAGTGATCTTTGAATTGTTGCAGGCTCAACAGGCGGCGATAGATTAGATACAAAACCAAAGCCGCGCGCCGAGCAGAGTTGAACCTGATCTACCCCGGAAAGTCACCCGCAGAAACGAACCGGTCGCAGAGAGGCCGAATGAAAATAAATCGGGGACCAACCCCGAGATCATAAAGATGCACGAGGAAGTGACAAAACTGGTAGAATCATGAGAGAAGAAACTCTAAGCTAATGATAAAAAGGTGGAAAATTACAATTCCAGGGTCGACCAAATCCGAGGAGCACCGCTGATATTAAAAGGCCTGGATTCCAGGAAGTTCGTTCAAAAACCTTTTCCAACGAGCGCAGCTCTATAGCCGATCCCTAAGAAGTTCCGCATGCCCGAGATTCCTAAGTACAACGGAACGACCGACCAAATGAGCATGTGACCTCCTATACATATGCCATCAAAGGGAACGACTTGGAGGATGATAAGATATGTCTGTTTTGTTGAAAAAGTTCGAGGAGACCCTATCAGAAAGAGCTATGATATGGTATCACCACCTACCTCCTAATTATATTGATTCGTTTGTTATGCTTGCAGATTCCTTCGTAAAAGCACATGTCATGGTTATCAAGTTCGAGACCAGGAAGTCAGACCTTTTCATAGTAAATCAGAAGGATAATGAAATGCTCAGAGAGTTCGTGTCCCGATTTCAAAATGGAACAGATGGATCTGCCACCGGTCGCTGATGATTGGGACATTCAGGCTTTCGCCCTAGGACTCAACATTCGAAGCTCGTTGGCTTCACAACAGTTGAAAAACAATCTGGCTGTCACTTGGGCCGATGTCCATAACCGGTATCAACCAAAAATCAGTATCAAAGATGATCAACTTGGGGCCCTTTCCGGGTCCGTGTATCCCGTCAGAACCATCGACAGAGTCAAGAGAGACATCGATAGTGAACCGAGATGAAACAGGGATCGGTATCAGCCGTACAATGGGGACCTAAGAATCAATGGGTCTGGACGGAACCCTATGAGAAATTAAAGGAGAAATGAACGATGTCAAAATAATCGGGGACTCATGATAAAAAACAGCTTCGACAGGCTCGTTAGGCCTAAAGAAGCACCAAGGATATCAGAATGCAACTTCAACATCGATGTCATCGCCATCGTATCTGCCATCGGACGCATTAAAGATACCAAATGGGAAAATAGGGATCCTAACCTAATGTGAAAATATCACGGCACTCATGGCCACTTAACGTAAAACTGTCGACAATTAAGAGATGAGGTGACCTGGCTGTTCAACAACGGACATCTTCGAGAGTTCCTGAGTGATCGGGACAAGAACCACTTCAGGAACAGAGATTCTAATAAATAAACCTAGCAGGAGGAACCTCAACACGTCATTAACATGATCATCGGTGGGGTCGACATTCCCTAGGGGCCGATGCTGAAGCACACCAAAGTTTCCATCACAAGACAAAAACGGACTTGAGATTACGTACCGGAAGGAACCTTGTCTTTCAACGATGATGATGCTGATGGGATCGTGCAACCCAAAAATGATGCACTGGTAATATCTGCACTTATAAATAAATCTCGATTTAAGTGTGTGTTAATTGATCAAGGTAGCTCAGCCAACATCATCAGATCGAGGGTCGTAGAACAATTCGGCCTACAAGATTAGATCGTACCTGCGGTCCAAGTGCTTAACGGGTTCAACATGGCATGTGAGATCACTAAATGGGAGATGACATTACCGGTGAATGTCACCGGAACAATTCAGGTAGCTAAGTTCTATGTAATCGAAGGATATATGAGATACAACGCTTTGTGCAGGAGGCCATGGATTCACAACATGAGAGCAATGCCCTCAACACTGCACCAGGTGCTGAAATTCCCAACACTCGGAGGAATCAAAACTGTTTATGGGAAACAATCGGCCGCCAAGGAAATGTTCATTGTCGATGAGGTGATCCCGACATCCACACTCTCGACATCGAAGGGTCTGAATTCAATGGCCAAAGATGTGGCGAAATAGCAATTAATAGTACAAGCCTCGACAGAAACGGAGAAACAAGGTGTAGATGAGTACAACAAATACGGGGTTCCCAGATCTTTCATAGACCCCAATGATTACGACGCTACCAAATCAACGGTCGAGGAACTGGAGAAAGTCTTACTAATCTAACACTTGCCCGATCTAAAGGTATACCTATGCACGGGTTAAGCCCCGAGCTTAGTAAAAACCTCATTTAATTTTTTGTAGCTAACGAAGATTATTTCGCTTGGTCCCACCTTGATATGACATTCCTGCCAGAAATAACCACTCACAAGCTAATCCTGGACCCGAAGCTGCACCCATTCAAGCAGAAGAGGAGACCCTAGTCTGAGGTCAATCGCACTTTCATCAAGAATGAGGTATCTAAACTCTTTAAATTAGGGTCAATTCGGGAGGTTAAATACCCGGATTGGTTAGAAAACACAGTGGTAGTCCCTAAAAAGGGGATACATTATGAATGTGTGTAGACTATAAAGATTTGAATAACGCATGTCCCAAGGACTCCTTCCTTCTGCCCAACATCGATCGCATGATCGATACAACGTCCGGCCATGAGATCCTCAATTTTCTTGATGCCTATTCCAGGTACAACCAAATACGGATGAACCCGGGCGATCAAGAAAATACCTCCTTCGTCACTAGGTATGACACCTACTGCTATAACATGATGCCATTCAAACTAAAAATTATCGGTGCCACTTACCAACGCCTAGTAAATCGGATGTTCGAGGAACAAATAGGAAAGTCAATGGAGGTTTACATTGACCATATGTTGGTAAAATTCGTCCGAGCAGAAGTCCATTTGAAACATTTGCAGAAAACCTTCAGCATATTGAAGATATACAATATGAAGCTGAATCCGTAGAAGTGTGCATTTGGAGTTGGATCCGGTAAATTCCTCGAATTCATGGTATCCAACCGGGGAATCGAGATCAACCCCGATAAGATCAATGCCATCGAAGATATCACTGATGTAAACAACGTAAAGGCCATACAAAGAGTAACCGGATGCATAGCCGCCCTGGGGCGATTCATCTCGAGGTATTCCGAAAAGAGCCACCGGTTCTTTTCATTGTTGATAAAGAATAATAACTTCTGGTGGACCCCGGAGTGTCAACGGGCCTTGGAGGAGCTCAAGCGATATTTATCGAGCACACTGTTGCTCCACACGTCGAAGACAGAGAAGCAGCTATACCTATACCTGACAGTATCAGAGATAGTGGTAAGTATAGTCCTAGTCCGGAAAGAGAACGGTACGCAATTTCCATATTACTATGTTAGCAGGACTTTAGGTATGGCCGAAACTAGATACCCTCACCTAGATAAATTGGCGCTCACTTTGCTAAGCACCTCTAGGAAGCTGAAACCTTATTTTCAATGTCACCCCATATGTGACTACTTACCCATTAAGGAATGTAATGCATAAACCCGAGGTCTCCGGACGGTTGGCCAAATGGGCCGTGGAGATCAGTAGGTACGATATTGAATATCAGCCCCGGACCGCCATTAAATCTCACATTTTGGTAGACTTTGTGTCGACTTTACACCAGCCCTAATACCCGAGGTCGAAAGAGAGTTATTATTGAACTCGGGGACTTCATCGGGGATCTTGACCCTCTTTATGGACGGCGCCTCGAAAGCAAAAGGGTCCGGACTTGGCATCGTATTGAAGCCACCAACAGGTAATGTAGTTAGACAATCTGTTAGGACTATAAAATTGACTAACAACGAGGCCGAATATGAGGCCATGATTGCAGATCTCGAACTAGCCAAAAGCTTGGAGGCGGAGGTGATCTAAGTTAAGTGCGACTCCCTCTTTGTGATGAACCAAGTTAACGGGATGTTCCAGGTTAGAGAGGAACGAATGCAAAGTTGCCTGGATAAGTTGCAGGTAACATTACATTGGTTCAAGGAGTTGACTCTACAACACGTACCTCGGGATCAAAACACTGAGGGTAATGCCCTTGCTAACTTAGGGTCATCGGTCGAGGACAATGAGTTCAACTCGGGGGCAGTCGTACAACTCATGAGATCGGTAGTGGAAGAAGGCCACGCCGAGATAAACTGAACGATCCTATCCTGTACTGGAGAAACAAATATATAGAATATCTAAAGACCGGAAAACTGCCCTCATATCCTAAATGAATCGAGGGCCCTGTGTACGAAGTCAGCCCGGTTTAACTTATCCGAAGACGGAACCCTATTCAGATGAATGTTTGATGACCTGCTCGCGATATGTCTTGGAGCGGAGATACCAAGTACATTTTGAGGGAAAGTCACGAAGGTACCTGTGGAAATCTTTCAAGTGACGAATCAGTGGTTCGAAAAATTAATCAGAGTCGGCTGCTACTCGATCAACATGAAAAAGGATGCGAAGGAGTTCGTACGAAAATGTGATGAATGTCAAAAGGATGCTCAGATGATTCATCAACCCAGGGAGCTGCTCTATTCGGTCTTGTCACCCTGGCCATTCACAAAATGGGGAATGAACATTATATTGTTTATGACTGACTATTTTTCTAAGTGGGTGGAAGCCCAGGCATATGAGAAGGTCAAGTAAAAGGAAGTCATCCATTTCATTTAGGACCACATCATATGCCGGTTCGGAATGCCGGTTGAGATCTTATGCGTCAACGGGAAATAGTTCATCGGCAGCAAAGTAAGCAAGTTTCTCGAGGACCATAAGATCAAAAGGATCCTATCAATACCCTACTACCGTAGTGGGAATGGACAAGCAGAATCCACTAACAAAACCATAATCCAAAACCTCAAAAAGAGGTTGACCGACGCCAAGGGAAAATGGAAAGAAATCTTGCCCGAAGTCCTGTGGTCATACCCTACAACCTCGAATTCCATTACCGGGCTACCCCATTCTCGCTGGTTTACGGCACCGAAGCTCTGATACTGGTCGAATTCGGAGAATCGCATCTCAGGTTCCGTTATGCAACCAACGAATCGAACGACGAAACCATGAATACGAGCCTGGATCTTATAGATGAAAGGTGCGAAGTCGCTCTTGTTCGGTTTGCCACCCGAATAGCCCACTTTCAATATTTCAATGTCAGGGACTTAGTGCGAAGGAAGGTGACAAGTAGGGATTGTAACCTATTATTTGCTCTCTTTTACTTGTGTTTTAGGCAAAAACTACTTAAAGGTATTCCCGAAAACTAATGAAATATGCTTGGTTGCAGGAATTGTTCAAAATTAGCCAAAGGAATAAAAATCAACTCACAAAGGAGTCAAAAGTTCAACAAAAACCTAGGCTGGGCAAAGAGGTCTGAAGCCCGGACCGCACAAATAATGATGCGGCCGCAAAAGCTATGACACGACCGCGATCAAAATTATGTGGTCCGCAAAAGGGAGATCCAGAGAGTGTGATTTTGGGCTAAGTGATGAGCGCGGACCGCACTAGAATAGTGCGGTCACGAAAGTCCATGTGCGGCCGCAATTGAAATTACGTGGTCCGTGATGACTGAGATTCAGATAGCTGACAACTTGAGAAAAAGAGATAAGTGCAGACCGTACCAGAATTGTGCGGAAACGATCGCAATTATGTGTTCCGAAAGATGAAGAATCATAGAGTTGATTTTAAGCCAAACTCAAGAATGCGGACCGCATCACTTTTATGCGGCCGCATAATTTGGAGCGCGGCCACTCCTAGAATTACGCGGTAAGCGAAAGTTCAGCTCAACCTAGATCCAAAAGAGAAGAATGTGGCCCGCAATAGAATTATACGGCCGCAAAAGCAAGAGTGCGGCTTCACTCAGAATTACGCTGCCGCACCACCTTCGCAGGGGCATTTTTGTCAGATATTTATAGCTTAGTATAAATAGAACGTTTTGTCATTTTTAGGGTATTTCAGGTTATGTTATGTTTTGTATACGACTGACTTTTCTGTTTTCGAAAATTGTGTACTAGATTCATTTCTTAACATTAGATTTTCATTCCATAAATTAATATTACGGATTTTATCTTCATTTCATCTTTAATTTCTGTTATTTGCATGAGTAGCTAAACCCATAGCTAGGGTTGTGACCCAACCCTTGTGAGCGTATTTAATGGGTATTTGATTTTAGGGCTTGAATGTGAATAGGTTAGTGATATTTATCCTAGTTCTTGCTAGAACTCAAGCATTAATGGTTACCAACATTGATTCATGCCTTTATGACTTAGTATCTATTTGAGAAAGAGGGACTAAGTCTAGAAAAACTAGGCTAACAAGGAATTGGGCTGAACTCAAAAATTTGATAGCCCCAATTAAAGGGTTGATCCTAGAGAAGTAACACCCAACATGAGCTAATATCACTTGATTTGCATGAATACCCATTTGGTCTTGAGAAAGCCAAATTGAGTAAAATCACTTAAACTACCGAGAGGTATAGAGTGAGTACCCGGGTGTGATAGCTATATTACAATCCCAACTAATCAAGCTTGCCCTAGATTTTGCTACGCGTTAGATATCCACCTAGGTAGAAGTCACTACCCTAGTCTCTTTAAACATTTGAAAAACAACAACAAAAATATTGTTCCTCAGTTTCAATTATTGCACTCTTTAGAATAAAGTTAGAAATAGAAAAATTCAATCAAGTTTGTGGAAGTGAAATTTAAGCCAAAACTTGCAATTAACTTAGATATACACCTAATCCCATATTATAACTCCATGTGGATTCGATCCCGACCTTTGTTGGGTTTATTATTGCATCGACCGCCTCGCCACTCAATTATGGTGTAGGTTTGGCACAAATCAATTTTTGGCACCGTTGCCGGTGAGTTAAATGGATTTAGCTATATATCTAGGTATTTGTATGTTTTGTCTTTCTTTCCTTCCGAGTCACTAATTGTGTTTGTGAATTTCTTTTCGGTACAAAATAGCCCTTAACAATGAGCCCCTCGGAAATTTTCAATTGGGGGAGGAGGTAGATGACGATCAAGTGGATGAGGTTCATCCCGAGCCTCATGTAAACAGGTGAGGCGGACCACCTCCACCAAGAGCAGCGCACCAGGTGCTGCCGAATGAGGGCTATGCAAGTGCAATAGTCCCGGCCCAGATTAGGGCGGGCAACTTCTAAATTATCAACGTGATGCTTACACTGCTTGAGCAGCGGGGTTTCTTCACCGGAGCTCCACACCAAAATTCCTACAAGAATCTCAAGGGTTTCGTTGATACTTGTTGGGGGAGAAAGCAAACAAATGTCACCAAGGATGCACTGGGGCACATGGACACACTAAGGGATGCAATTGTAGCTTTCAAACAAGAGCGCAATGAGCCATTGCACGCGATTTGGGAAAGATATCGTACCATGGTCAAAGACTATCCGAACAATGATATGACCGAGGCCATGATCCAACTAACCTTCTACAGGGGGATCAACACAACAAATCAGTATATGGTAAATCAACTCACTGGGGGTAACTTCATGAACACGCCTTATTCTGAAGCTTGTGAAATCTTGGATGAGATGGCGGACACCTCTTCGACTTGGCAAAGTAGAGCCAATGTTTCTCAGGGTGACCCAAATGTTATTCACCTACACAAGGTGCTATATGATCATGGGCAAGCTATTGCGGATTTGACAACCACCATGAAAAAATTGGCCAAGGCTCAGGTTCAACAGGTTCAAGGGTCGAAACAGGTGAATGCTATGTAAGGGGTGAACATGATGGTAAACAAGAGATGGCAACAAGGTCAACAAGTACAAAACCATCCAGAACAATTTGAGCAAAGTAATAGTGGGTATAATCAAGATGACTCATATGATGTGCAAGATGAAGAGGTTCAATATGTCAACAATTATCAGGGTCAAATAAGAAATGCTCCAAATAAACAACAATGAACATCACAAGGAAACCAGGGAAACTGGAACAACCAAGGCTACCAAGGAAACTGGAGTGGTGGCAACAACAATAATCAAATCAATTGGGGTAATCAAGGTAATCAATGCAATTGGGGATGAAGTAACCAAGGTAATTGGGGTGGAAATAATCAAAGCAATTGGGGGAACAACAATAATCAAGGGGGTTGGAACAATAGCAATCAAGGAAATCGGGGGTCAGGCTTTCAGAGTCCCCCAATGTATCAACAACCAAAAAACCCGCCTCCATATCCGTCGCAAGGTCCTAGTTCTTTCAATAGTGAAATGGGACGGATTGAAAACATGTTTAAGCAAATGATGGCGAAAAACGCTGACTCTGATGCCCAAATAGCCTCCCACCACACTTCTATCCGCAACGTAGGGTTCAACTTGGCCAAATTTCTCCAGCTTTATGTACTCTCCCAAATGGGGCACTACCTAGTGATACGGTGGTGAACCCGAAAGGTGGGAATATGGAGCATGCAATGGTTGTGACAACAAAAAGTGGGAGATGTGGAGTTTCTAGTACCTCAAACCAAAGAAGACATATGGGTGATGATGTGTTGGTGCAAGATGATGATGAGCCAAGCAATGATGTTAGTGCTAATAATGAAGAGAGGATTGATATTGATGAAAATGTGGAGGAGACGCAAGAAGAAGTGAACCTATCTAGGGAGCACGTGACTGACATGCCAGAACCGGTAGTGCCACAGCCTAAGGTACTAATGCCAAGGCCTCCTCTTCCATACCCTCAAAGACTTGCAAAGCAAAACAATGAGAATTAATTCACTAAATTCATTGATATGATGAAACATTTGTCCATAAATATGCTATTGGTTGAAGCCTTAGAACAAATGCCGGGATATGCCAAGTTCATGAAGGATTTGGTAACAAATAATAGATCAATGAATTGTGAAACGATCAAAATGACACATCAAGTGAGTGCTATGGTGCACTCCATGGCCCCAAAGTTGGAAAACCCTAGTGCTTTCACAATCCCGTGCACTATTAGGAGTGCCGAATTCGCCAAAGCTTTATGTGATTTGGGGCAAGCATTAACTTGGTGTCCTATTTTGTGTTCAAAATGTTTGGGATTGGGCAACCAAGACCCACATCCATGAGGCTGCAAATGGCTAATCGGACAATGAAAAGGCCACTGGGGATAATTGATGATGTATTAGTTAGGGTCGACAAGTTCATCCTTCCCGTAGATTTTGTGATACTTGACTGTGAGGTTGACTACGAGGTGCCAATCATTATGAGGAGACCTTTCCTTGCTACAGGGAA
>AWOL01S0020657.1:38692-78911 GCA_000715115.1 Nicotiana otophora
GGGGGGGGCGATGAAAAGTTGGTGTTCCATATTTGTAAATTAATAAGGCAGCCAAATATTAACGATGTGTGTTCGTTCGCGGATCTTGTGACCGAAGTAATTGTTGATGACACAAGTGTTGTAATAAATGTGGAAGACACCTTGGAAATTATATTGTTGAATCATGATGAGGATGAGAAATAAGTCTTTATAGAATGTGTCAATGCTTTGCAAGGAATGGGATCATATACTTATAAGCCCCGGAAACATTCCTTGGATCTCGAAAACCAGAAGACTCCACAAACAAAGCCCTCAATCGAGGAGCCTCCCACCTTGGAGTTAAAGCCTTTTCCTTCACACCTCAGGTATGAGTTTATAGGCCCTTGTTCCACTTTACCTGTTATTCTTTCCTCGTGCTTAACTAACGTGCAGGTAGATGCCACCCTTGCGGTGCTTCAAAGGAGGAAGAAAGCAATAGGATGGATATTGGCGAATATTTGGGGTATAAGCCCTGTCTTTTGCATGCAGAAAAGCATTTTGGAGGAGGATGCCAAACCCTCTTTGGAACATCAAAGACGATTGAATGAGGCCATGGAAGAGGTAAAAAAAAAATCATCAAGTGGTTGGATGCTGGGGTGGTTTACCCCATTTCTGATAGTTCGTGGACCTCGCCGGTGCAATGTGTCCCAAAGAAAGAGGGAATGACTGTGATCATAAATGACAAAAATGAATTGATCCCTACAAGAACTGTCACTGGGTGAAGAGTGTGCATGGATTATAGAAAGCTCAACAATGTTATGTGGAAAGACAATTTTCAGCTTCCATTTCTTGATCAAATGTTGGATAGGTTAGCCGGACGCGCTTATTATTGCTTCTTGGATGGATATTCCGGATATAACCAGATTCTTATTGCACCTGAAGACCAAGAGAAGACCACCTTCACTTGTCCATATGGCACTTTCGCATTCTCACGGATTCCATTCGGGTTATGCAATGCACCGACAACTTTTCATCGGTGTATGATGCCATCTTCACCAATATGGTGGAGGACTCTCTTGAGGTTATCATGGATGATTTCTCTATTGTGGGGGATTCTTTTGAAGAGTGCTTGGATAACTTGGATAAGGTATTGGCACGTTGTGAAGAAACTAACTTGGTGCTGAATTTGGTGAAGTGTCACCTTATGGTCAAGGAGGGCATTATCCTCGGTCACATGATTTCCAAGAATGGTATTGAGGTTGATAAAGCAAAAATTGAAGTGATATCCAAACTCTCTCCCCCCACTTCTATAAAGGGAGTGAGAAGCTTTCTAGGTCATGCAGGGTTCTGCCGCCGATTCATCAAGGACTTTTCTAAGGTGGTAAACCCCTTGTGCAAACTCTTGGAGAAAGATTCCAAGTTCCTTTTCAATGAAGATTGTATGAAAGCATTTGAACTACTCAAGTATAAGTTGAGTACCACTCCTATTATCACCGCGCCAAATTGGAGCTTACCATTTGAGCTCATGTGTGATGCAAGTGATGTAGCGGTTTGTGCGGTATTGGGGCAACGAATTAATAAGATCTTTCATCCGGTCTACTATGCTAGAAAGACCATGAACGAGGCCCAAGTCAACTATACAGTGACCGAGAAAGAACTCTTAGCCATTGTCTTTGCAATGCAGAAGTTCCGCCCATACCAAATGGGTACAAAGGTGATTTTGCTTACCGACCATGCGGCACTTCGTTATTTCATGAGCAACAAAGACTCTAAGGCAAGGTTGATGCGGTGGGTGCTTCTACTGCAAGAGTTTGATCTAGAGATTAAAGACTGAAAGGGTAGTGAGCCTCAAGTAGTGGACTACTTGTCCCAGTTGGAGGAGGAGGGGAGTCCACATGATGTCCTTGAGATCAATGATTCATTTCCTGACGAACGACTCCTTTCCATTTCTATGACTGGGATGCCATGGTTTGCCGATGTGGCCAACTATCTTGTGAGTGGCATTATTCCGAATGAGGTTTCCTCAAACCCAAGGAAGAAGCTCAAACGGGACTGCCTGGACTACTATTGGGATGAGCCATATCTATTCAACATTTGTACTGATGGTGTTATCTGAAGATGTGTACCAGAAGAAGAACAATTGGGTATTCTCAAATCCTGCCACTCTTCGCCCTACGGTCGTCACCAGGGTGGGGTGAGAACTGTTACAAAGGTTCTACGTTGTGGATTCTATTGGTCTACCTTGTACATAGATGCTAGCGAGCTCGTTAAGTATTGTGATGAATTTCAAAGGGACGGTAGGATCTCCAAGAAAAATGAGATGCCTCTCACCACCATCTAGGAGATTGATATTTTTGATGTTTGGGGCATTGATTTTATGGGTCCGTTTGTGAGCTCATGCGGGAACACCTATATATTGGTAGTGTGGAGTATGTGTCCAAATGGGTTGAATTCGTGGCTTTGCCAAATAATGAAGCTCAAAGTGTGTTAGCTTTCTTGAAGAAGAATATATTCACAAGGTTTGGTACTCCAAGGACTATCATTAGTGATGGGGGTTCATATTTTTGCAACAAAGCCTTTGACACTTTACTCTCTAAGTATGGTGTCACTCACAAGGTGTCAACCCCCTAACACCCCCAGGCAATTGAACAGGTTGAAGTCTCCAACAGGGAGATCAAGAGTATTCTATCCAAGATTGTCAATGCAAATCGGACTGATTGGTCAAGGAAATTTGATGATGCTCTTTGGGCCTATAGAACAGCTTACAAAAATCCAACTGGTATGTCTCTGTATCGATTGGTGTTTGGGAAAGCATTTCACCTTCCGGTGGAATTAGAGCATAAGGCCATGTGGGCGTTGAAGAAATTGAACCTTGAGTGGGATGTAGCTGCCAATCTTCGGGTGGAGCAATTGAATGAACTTGATGAGTTCCGGTTCCATGCTTACTCCAGTTCATCCTTGTATAAGGACAGGATGAAATACCTACATGAGAAGTATATCCGGAACAAAGAATTCAAAGAATGTGACCTTGTTCTTTTATTCAACGCTCGATTACGGATGTTTCTGGAAAAGCTTAAGTCAAAGTGGAGTGGTCCTTTTGAAGTGGTACATGTGACTCCTTTTGGTGCTCTTAATTTGAAAAATAAGAATGGTGAGATCTTTAGAGTCAATGGGAATCAGGTGAAGCACTACCTTGGAAAGGTTGATGAGGCCACGTTGTGGCATTGCTCCATTTCAAATGAATGATGGTAACATGCGTCGTGCCGCGACGTTAAAGCGGGCGCTTCTTGGGAGGAAACTCATGTGTTTTTCTTTCTTTGATTTTCTTGTTAGAATGGGCATTGTTTTGGACTAACTAATTGTAAAGTGTATGCAGAAATTGGGTGTGCAGTGGAGAAAATTGACGAGACAAAAATTGGCCAAGTGGTGAAATTTTGCGGACTGCGCCAGAATTATACAGCCGCATAAGCCCTTCGCGGCCGCACAATTCTGTGTGCGGTTGCACAGCTGAAAGATGGAAAATGCCAACTCTGTAAGTTTGGCCTGAAACAATCCATTAAGGATTCGCGGCCACGATCAAAATTTCACGGACCACACAGATTGTGCGGTCGCAGCCATTTTTATGCGGACCGCGCTACTGAATCTGTTGCTGAGTTAGAAAAGGTAAAGAGTGCGGACCGAACCAAAATTATGCGTCCGCACTCAAGTAAGTCGGTGGGCCAACATGGTCGAGTATAAATAGGACTTTTTGAGACTATTCACACTTTACACACTCTAACCTCTCAAACCACTTTACACACTTTGACCTCTCAAACTATAAAGAGCAGTGCACTCTTTCTTATTTTCAATCTCATCCCATATTCATCAATTGTTGATTTTCTACTACATTTCATTAATGGTATGTTTATTTTAATGAATTAATTTCATCTTTTTCTTTTTTTTTCTCTTTGTTGTAGTTTTCTTTTTATCTAGGGTTAAATTCATGCAAAACATGTCAAATTGATGATTAATTCTTATTTAGAAGCATGTGGGTAGTGTTTGAATGCATAATGGTGTCTGGGGTTAGAAGCATTTATTGTTCAATTGCCACAAATCATGCCTAATTAGTGAAAACCCTAGTATTAATCGTACTTCTGTGCCGCTCTAATTTAAATTTCGCGGCCGCACACTTTTTTGTGTGGTTCGCGCTAAGGTATGTGGCCGCATACAAAATTGTGCGGTCCGCGATACCCTAGGTTGAAGGCGCTTGTCATTCCTAAGTTTGTGCGGCCGCACTCAATTTGGTGCCGTTCGCGGTTTACTTTTTGCGGCCCCACTCAATTTTGTGCGGTCCGCACAATTAAACTTCAGAGACCCAACAAATTGATTATGCGTACACACTCAATTTTGTGTGGTCCGCAATGGGTTTTCGCGACCGCACTCATTTTTGTGCGGTCCGCGATGGGCAGTCTGTAGCCGCACTCAATTTTGTGCGGTCCACACTGTCATGTTCTGAGAAGCAGTGTCTTTCATTCCAGCTATAATTCAATAACATATGTTAAACCCCAATTCTAACTGACTTTCACTACTTGTTTGTTGCAGAGAATGGTGAGTTCACGTGGTCGAGGTGATACTTCCAAAGGGAGGGCAGAATCCTCCCGAGGCTGGGGTAGAGGAAAACCTAACATGCCACTATCCGTCCAGAAAGTCTTGGGCAAAACGACTACTCTCAGTAGACCACCTCCAGATTCCTCAGACACCAGTGAATACCTCACATCCCGGGAAATGTCTGAGGGGGATTATGTATAACTAAAATCGGGGGCACAATCACAACAATTCCCCGATAGACTCCATTTAGTCGATAAACCTACCTCCTCCTCTAGTTCTTCTGATGGCTCAGAGGGAGGTAGTCAGGCATATGAACCATCTTCCCCACCTGCTACAACACCTTCCATGACAGCTACCCCAATCCTTTTAGATGATGATCATGAGATCCTAGATGACGGGAGAGGGGGTGACACAATTGTGGGAGGCCTGGCTAGATCAAGGAAGCCGGAGCTGTAGGCTGATAGATTTGTAAATGAGAAGGCGTATGGAAAATTTTGGGAATGGTGGCCCCAAAGGTCGCTCACTCTTGAGCGACTTCATAACCAAATACCTAAGCCAGCACAATCCGAATGTCCTAAAGCAATTTATGGAGAGAAAAGGATGGAAATGGTTCACCTGTCGGACGCATGATGCAAATGAATACCTTGTCAAGGAATTTTATGCCAATGTTTCCCACATCAAAAAGGGTACGAAGGTGACGAAGGTCCGAAACTTGAAAATCCAGTTTGATGGCCACGCACTGAACACATATGTATGGTTTGAGGTTGTCGGGGCAGTGCAATACTTGGAGAAGCTAACCTTAAGTGATGCAGTTCGCCCATGGCTCGCTGAGATACTTGCTATTCCGGCGACAACACCTGCATGGCTCACAGCAGGAGTTCAAATTATCAGAGCTACCCTTAACTTTGAAGCAAAAGGGTGGCCAACATTTGTGTGCAACCGTCTTGACCCGTACCAGCATGAGAATGTCCTTGCACTCCTTCGGGCAGTATTGGTAGCTTCCATCATGGCAGACTATCCTATTAATGTAGGAAACTTGATGTCCTACAACATCTCCAATGCAGTCCAAAAGAAGAAAGATCGTATCCCTACCCCAACTTCCTCACAGAGTATTTCCAAGACCAAGGGGTAGAGTCTAGACAATTTGATGTGGAGGTGAAGGCTAAAAATCCTTTCTTATGGTACCACCTCCAGGGAGAGGACAACCCTAAATTCAAGGGTAAAACCACTACCTCCACTGGCCAATCTGAAGAGCCGGGGGTAGTGGCCACCGGGTCAGTTGCCGAGCCCTCCATAGCAACCGGTACTTCTGCCGGAGAAGCTACCATGCCTCCTCCTTTCTCTGGACCATCCCTCTCAGTGTCACTATCAGTGCCTGCATATTCTACCTACCCTTAGACTGCACTACAGGTTTCACAGACACTATCCAATCTCAACAACTGGATGCAAGCAGCTACCACAAAGCTGACTGCCATATCTAGTGCAGTGGCAACACAGTCTTCAGCCCCATCAGAGCTTCAGGTACCTCCATCAGTGGAGGACTCTTTGAAGAATATTTTGGACAACTAAAAGAAGATTCTGGACTACCAGAAGAAGATCCAGGAGACTCTTGATACATATGGGAGGATTATTAAGGATTTGGGGAAGCATGTGAAGAAGTTGCGGAAGACTCAGGAATCTAAGGAGTCGGTGGAGAAGTTGAGCAAAGAGGTTGAGAAGATTGCTTCTGCTGGTGATATTACACTGGACCTGCTCATGGAGGAGATAGTCCCAGCAGTATATGCAGCAGTGCTCGAGGCAGCATCCAGCCAGTCTGAGGAGCTGGCTACCACTACACACACTAATGCAGAGATGATTCAGAAACTCAGCAACCCCGTAGTCCCCCAGTCAGAGGATGTGGAGATCCAGTTAGAGGATACAGAAGGTGCTAAGGACCCGACGCATATAGACACCATATAGGGGATTTTGTCTACTCTCTAACCCTTTTCCTATTATTATTTGTTATGAACATAGAGGAGAATGCTATTATTCATTTGGGGGGGTGGTCCATTTTGATTTGATGACATTTGGTATATAATAGCCATTATACTATTTTGTTGTATCTTTATTTTTATCGTTATTGACAAGGTGGGTTGCTCTGATGGTAAG
The DNA here is from genome assembly GCA_000715115.1 of Nicotiana otophora. Taxonomy (NCBI): domain Eukaryota; kingdom Viridiplantae; phylum Streptophyta; class Magnoliopsida; order Solanales; family Solanaceae; genus Nicotiana; species Nicotiana otophora. The sequence goes on from AWOL01S0020657.1 coordinate 45,386, forward strand.
CACCCTCCACTTCCAACCAAGAGGTTGTGAGTTCGAGTCACCCCAAGAGCAAGGTGGGGAGTTCTTGGAGGGAAGGATGCCGAGGGTCATTTGGAAACAGCCTCTCTACCCCAGGGTAGGCGTAAGGTCTGCGTACACACTACCCTCCCCAGACCCCACTAGTGGGATTATACTGGGTTGTTGTTGTTGTTGTATTTTTATCGTTATTGATCTTTATTTTTACTTTTGGTATATATATATTCTTACCATTCAACGTATATATTTATTCCCATTATGTATATATTCGCTTTACTTCATTTTGTACATATTCAGTCTACTTTTCGTAGTTTACTTCATAACAGCTTTCGTTATTTTTCCTTAGTAGCATAGCTTCTTATTTACTTTAGTAACTTCTTTTTACATTTTGTGTGAACAATAAGCCTTTTGGTTTTCTTAGTGTTATGGTTCTTTCCAAAGGTGGATGTTGTGTGAACCGGGTGGCTCTTCCCAACGATCGATGGCGTGACAACCTTCTTAAGGGATTGAGTCCGTTTTCTTTATGTTTCTGTATATATAGTAGTAATGAATAAAAGTGTCTAAAGCATGCTTCACTTGGTACTAACATATTTACCTTCAACCTTATGGTTAGAAACAAGTTAATTGACCTCTAGACTCTTGTGTTGACTAAAACAATCATCGAGTGGTTTCTTTGATCCATTTGTGATTTTGAATCTTACCTAGGGTTGTTGTGGGCCCTTGACTCTGTTCTCTTTAACAATCCAGCAGCTTGAGAGGTGAGGTATTGAATTGCAAGTCCAAGTTTTGTGCCAATAAGTCTAGAACTTGCCCTGAATATTTGTCTAGGCGAAATTCGAATTGTAGCTCGACTTGAGAAATGATTGTAGGATCTCATTGATCCAATTTGAAACTTGAAAGCTTCTGTAGCCTACCAATGTCATATCCCTAGTCAACCTCTTTGAGACGATGCCCTTTTTCATTTAATAGCCATGTTACAAGCCTTTATCCATTTTATAATGATCCTCTCTTGGCACCCGATCTTTTCTTAGCATTGTTGATACAATTGGCAAAAGCATAAGTTTGGAGGAGAGATGAGGAATGTGAAAGTGATAAAAGTTACAAAGAACAAAAAAAAATGAAGAAAAGGGAAGTCAAGGAAAAGGAAGAAAGGCCAAAGAGAAATATGCTAAAAAGAAAGTGAATAAAGAAAAAAGTTGAAGGGATTCAAAGAAAGCAAGGATGAAAAGCATGGAGTGATTAGAAAAGGAGAAACATGATTGTCATGAGTAAGAAAGACTGACATTATGTGTCTATAGTTCCCCTAAGGACGAAGAAAATAACCCAAAGAGCCAAGAAAGTATGAGCCAAAAAGAGGAAATGGAGTGCTTAAGGAACGATGAAACCATCATATGCCGATAAGTCCTACCTTGATCCAAAAGCCTTCATTACGTTCCCGCAAAATCCCTATATGTTTTCAAGTTGAGTGAGCTTACATTGGTAGTGATTTACATAAGGGGCAAGCTTATGGTACTTAGAGCAGGACTTGTGACATTCTTTTGAGAGAGATGAGCGCACTTCTTCACAATCCTTGTTTTGAGTGTTACATTCTAAAGTGAGATTTGCTCATGGAGAGTAAGGAGGAGGAGTTTGGGTTCCACAATGACCTACGTGATAGAGCAAGCTTCCTTGGTGGATTAAGTCAACTCTTGATGCTCTAGTGTCATATTAGAACTATGGTACTCAAAAGGTCAAAACATGGTGTTGTTGATAATTCATTTGGCTTGAGGGTAATTGTTAGTCCCAATTGATGCATGATTGATTCACCTTAGGCCAGCTGAAATATCTTTTTTTCTAGCGGAGGTATGAATTACCTTATTTGCTTGAGGACAAGCAAAAGCTTAAGTCTGGGGGAGTTGATAAGTAGGGATTTTAACCTATTATTTGCTCTCTTTTACTTGTGTTTTAGGCTAAAAATGCTTGAAGGTATTCCTGGAAACTAATAAAATATGCTTGCTTACAGGAATTGTTCAAAATGAGCCAAAGTAATCAAAATGAAATCACAAAGGAGTCAAAAGTTAAACAAAAACCAAGGCTGAGCAAAGAGGTCTGAAGCGCGGACCGCACAAATAATGTGTGGCCGCGAAAGCTATGACGCGGCCATGATCAAAATTATGCGGTCCGCAGGAGGGAGATCTGAGAGTGTGATTTTGGTCTAAGTGATGAGTGCGGACCGCACCAGAAATGTGTGGTCGCAATCGAAATTATGCGGTCCGCGATGACTGAGATTCACAGAGCTGACAACTTGAGCAAAAGAGAGAAGTACGGACCGCACCAGAATTGTGCGGCCGCGATCGAAATTATGTGGTCCGCAAGATGAAGAATCAAAGAGTTGATTTCAAGCCAAACTCAAGAACGCGGACCGTATCACTCTTATGCGGCCTTATAATATGGGGAGTTGCCGCTCTTAGAATTACGCGGTCGGTGAATGTTCAGCTCAACCCAGATCCAAAAGAGAAGAACGCGGCCCGCATCAGAATTATGCGGCTGCGCTTAGAATTACGCGGCCGCACAACCTCCGCACGGGCATTTTTGTCTGATATTTTCAGCTTAGTATAAATAGAACTTTTTGTTATTTTTAGGGTATGTGAGGTTATGTTATGTTTTGTATATAGCTGACTTTTCTGTTTTCAAACATTTTGTACTACATTTACTTCTTAACATTAGATTTTCATTCCATAAATTAATATTATGGATTTTATCTTCATTTCAACTTTAATTTTTGTTATTTCCATGAGTAGCTAAACCCATAGCTAGGTTGTGACTGAACCCTAGTGAGGGTATTTAATGGGTATTTAATTTTAGAGCACGAATGTGAATGGGTTAGTGATATGTAGCCTAGTTCTTCCTAGAATTCAAGAAATAATGGTTGCAAACATTGATTCATGCTTTTATGAGTTAGTCTCGATTTGAGAAAGAGGGACTAAGTCTAGGAATACTAGGCTAACAGGGAATTAGGGTGAACTCAAAAAATTGATAGTCCCAATTAAAGGGTTGAACCTAGTGATAGTAACACCCAGCTTGAGCTAATATCACTTGATTTGTATGAATACCCATTTGGTCTTGAGAAATCCAAATTGGATAAAATCACTCAAACTACCGAGAGGTATAGAGTGAGTACCCGGGTGTGATAGTTATATTACAATCCCAACTAATCAAGCTTGTCCTAGATTTTGTTACACGTTAGATATCCACCTAGGTAGACGTCACTACCCCAGTCTCTTTAAACATTTGAAAAACAACAAAAATATTGTCCTCAGGTTCAATTATTGCACATTTTAGAATAAAGTTAGAAATAGAAAAAACCAATCAAGTCTATGGAAGTGCAATTTAAGCCAAAACTTGCAATTAACTTAGATATACACCAAATCCCATATTCTAACTCCCTGTGGATTCTATCCCGACCTTTGTTGGGTTTATTATTGCATCGACCGCCTCGCTACTCAATTATGGTGCTGGTTTGGCACAGATCAGAAAGTCAAGCTAAGCACCCGGAATTTGAACGAAGGAAAGTTGGGTCCTAACATGGAATATCCTTATCAAATTATCGAGATCACCGAAAAGGAATCATGCAAACCCGGAACAATGAACGATGAGCAACTACCTAACAACAGGAACATAACTCACTTGAAACGATATTACTGCTAAGGTACGACCCCATTCATTCCTTTTACTTATTTGCATTTTGGACTAACACTTGCAAGCGCCCGTCAAAGAATGACACAATTTTTACGCCTGAAAGCATGTGTTGCACTCTTTTTCCCTTGAACCATTTTTGTCCCAAATGGGTTTTCCGGCTAGGTTTTTAACGAGGCAACAGTAAATTATGCTAACTTAGAATTGAAGGCCGGCTACGAACCGGTATCGAAGATCACGACAACAGTATTCGAGGCTTCTCTATGATCGGCCTTGAATACCGGGGGGCGTCACCCTCGAATAATTACCTTAGCATGGAAAGATACTTTGTGATCAAATAGTCTCGGCTCGATCAATAGAATTTACTGTAAGGGCTAAACGGTCAAATGAACCGTTCCCACATAGACTACTCGATCCCAGACATAAATCTTGTACACATGTGTAATCATATATATTACGCACAAAAATAAAAAGTAGTTTCTACCTTGCGGATAAATATCTTGTCCCTTAAAATTTATTTTTCTAAAGGAATTTTCTACATCCGATCCCCTAAAGACATCGAGCCCATGGGCTGCCTTCATTCGGATTCAAAGGATCTCTCTCACTCGGGGACTGTCGTTTAAAGACAAACTCAAATGGCCCGGGCTATCGGAGCCCAGGGGCACAAGACCTATTAGGCAGCACCCGAATCTTAAAGGCTTCGGCTATCCCCATTCAGGGACTGTTATCTTGGGCAAGCCCAGATAACTTGGGGTAACTAGCCCACTAGGCAACACCCAAACTAAAAAGGCTACGGCCATACTAAAATGGCTCAGAGATGTCCATGATCCGTAACAAAAAAGCAAGGCCTTCAAAATTTCTAAACCTGTTCAAAAGGCTACCATCGGCAAAGGTATCATCTAAAACGTTCCAAGTATTTTGGGGAAAGCTTATGGCCATACCTACTAATCATAAACAAAATAATATCAAAAGAAAGACCTCTTCGAACCTCCGATCAAGACCTAATTATTACATGCTAAGGCATCTTGATATCTTTGCAGTCATAAAAGAACAAAGCAACAAGAAACGAGCTTAGAAACTGTGGAACGAAAAAAGAGCCTTATATATATGTATGTATATATATATATATGAAAAGATCTTTACAAATGCCAAACGTACTTGACAAAAAAACTACAAAAGTGCAAAATACAAAAAACAAAGAAAAATATACAAAGTACTTAAACGGCTTGGTCTCCACCGGAGCTCACCTCATCACCGGGACCATCAGAGTCTCCTCCGTCCTCGGATCCGCCCAATCTCTCAGAGTCTTCTTCATCGTCGGGGTATGCCAACTTCTTGTCCTCGTCCGCAAACCCCTTAGCGGTTGCAATATCAGCTGACACATCAAAACCCCGAGCTTGAACCTCCTCGAGGGCCTCCCTTGTAACGACCCGATCGGTCATTTCAAGAGTTATAGCCCTGTTTCCCCCATTTCTGGTTCCTTCTGTGATTTTAAGCTATATTATGATATACTGAGTTAGTTGGTTTGGGTCCGGAGTGGTTTCGGAGTGGATTGAGACACTTAGTCTCTAATGTAGAAGCTTAAGTCGGAAAAGTCAACCTGGCATGGACCTATATGTAAATGATGTCAGATTTGAATTTTGATGGTTCCATTAGCTTCGTTAGGTGATTTTGGATTTAGGAGTGCATCTAGAATGTGATTTGGAGGTCCGTAGTAGAATTAGGATTGAATTGGCGAAAGTTGGAAATTTGGCGATTTTGGTCGGTAGTGAAAATTTTGATTTCGGGGTCGGAATGGAATTCCGAAAGTTGGCGTAGGTCCATAATGTTGAATATGAATTGTGTGAAAATAATTCAGGTCAATTGGACATGGTTTGGTAGGTTTCGGCATCGTTTGTGGAATTTGGAAGTTTAGAAGTTCTTAGGCTTGAATCCGAGGGTAATTTGGTGGTTTGATGTTGTTTTGACTGATTCAAACATTCAACTACGTTTGTATGGGGTTATAGGATTTGTTGGTGTATTTGGTTGAGGCCACGAGGGCCTCAGATGTGTTTCGGGTGGTTAACGGATCAAGTTTGTAGTTAGGAGAATTTCTAAAGTTGGTTGTTGCTGGTGTAATCGCACCTACGATGGTAGGGCCGAATGTGCGGAGGGATTGACGCTGGTGTGAGAGTGTGTTGGACTAGGGAAAACTGTAGGTGCGAGTGGGTGTACGCATCTACGAGCCCACAAAAGCGAAAGAGAGGAGGTCCGACACTGGCCGCATGTGTGAGGTCGTTTCCGCACCTGCGACATCGCATATGCAAATAGGGAGCGCAGACGCGAAGTTGGTGATTTAAGTAATTTTCCACAGGTGCGCATTCTGAGCCGCAGGTGCAAAAAGCCTGGGCATAAACTTTAAATAGAAGACTTCCCATATTTTGCTCATTTCCACCATTTTCAAGTCGGTATTTGGAGCTTTTGGAGTGATTTTGAAGAGAGAGTGAGGGGGGTTTTCATTGAGGTAAGTTTCTTGAGCTCTAATACTCCTATCGATGGTGATTTACCATTGTTTAATCATTTAATTAGTGGAAATTAGGGGTGAAAATGAGGGGTTAGGGCTTGGGATTTTGGAGAGTTTAATTTAATTATTTGAGGGACCAAATAATGTCGGATTGTGATAAATTTTGTATGTATGGACTCGTGACTGAATGGGATTTCATGTTTTGTAACTTTTGTCAGATTTCGAGATGTGGGCCTAGGGGCCGGGTTTGAGAGAATTTCGGGTTTTTGGTCTAAATTGCTAGTTTTTTTGTGGGATTCATTGCTTTAGCTCATATTGATCCAATTTTATTTCTCGTTGCTAGATTCAGGTCATTTGGAGGCCGGTTCGAGAGGAAAGAGCATTCCGGAGTAGGAGCTCTACGCTATTGAGGTAAGTAACAATTTTAAATCTAGTCTTGAGGGTATGATACCCGAAGTTTGGTATAATGTGACTGTTTGGAGGTGGCACCCATGCTAGGTGAAGGGCGTGTGGGTGCACGCCGTGAGGGATTGAGACTTGGTCCGTCCTGGGAGACTGTGAAGTCTAATAGCCTTTAATTGTGTTTATATGCATTCCTCTCTACTAGAACTTGACTGCTTTCATGTTAGAAATCATGCTTAGGCTATATTCCTGCTCATGTTAGTTATACTCAGTCATAGTGATTCCTGTACATGTTTACCTTAGTCTCTGTTATTTGGTTTCCCTGATGATATATTGTAACACTTTGATTTGGGCTGTTTTCCCTTTCTTAATTGAGAGCTGTGAGACTAAAGAGGTTCATGACTGAGTAAGGCCGAGGGCCTGGTTGTAAGGTATTGTTATATGGCACGTGAGTTGTCCGTGCGGATCCTTATGTTTATACTATGGCACATGAGTTGTCCGTGCAACATGTGAGTTGTCCGTACGGATCCAAATATGATATTATAGCATGTGAGTTATCCGTGCAGCACGTGAGTTGTACGTGTGGATTAGCGCTTGGGCTATAGGAGCCCTTCATGAGTCTGAACACCCTAGTGAGCTTAGGTACTTATTGAGAGTGTGTATTGAGGGCTGAGAGCCGAGAGTGTGAGTTGTTGAGATGGGTTGAGTGACTGCTTCCTTGAGAGGCTGTACTTGGTTTTATTAATTGTTGCACTTAGTTGTTATCAGTTGTTGTTGTAAAATTTCTGGAAGATTCATATCTCTTTTACATGAGCGCGAACGAATTTGACTTATACCACAGGATTTGAAAGTATGTTCACTCTTTACTGAAACTTTTAAAATGAACTGTATTGTATATCTCGACACTGCTTCTCAGTTCCTTATTTATATTTATTACTTGCTGAGTTGGTTATACTCACTCTAGACCCTGCACTTCATGTGTACATACAGGTGTATATGAGAACGGAGATTGTTAAGTCGAGGCCTGCTTGAGTTTCGGAGACTGCAAGGTAGCTGCCAGCGTCCGCATGACCTTGTTACTCCTTCTATATTTCTTTTTGTCTTGTATTGATACTTAGACACTGGAGGTATTAGTTTTGTTTATGATGTTCATGACTTAGTGACACCCCGATGTCGGATTGCAGACACCGGAGGCACCACCAGCCCAGCAGGTTGCAGCTGCTCAGGATTATGTGGTTCTTACTATGCGTGAGGATGATTAGCATAGGTTGGAGAGGTTTGGGAGACTCCAGCCTCCACCATTCAGTGGCACAGAGAGAGAGGATGCCCAGGACTTCTTGGACAGATGTCAGAGGATACTATGTACAGCTGGTATTCTGGAGACTTGTGGGGTCTCATTCACTACGTTTCCATTTTCTGGGGCTGCACTCAGATGGTGGGAGACTTACGAGAGGCGTAGGCCTGTGGGCACAGAACCCATTACCTGGCAGTAGTTCTCTGTGGTCGTTTTGGAAAAGTTCGTGCCTCAGCCCCGCAGAGAGGATCTGCGCAGACAGTTTGAGCAGCTTCGCCAGGGTGATATATCTGCGATGCAGTATGAGATGCGATTCTCAGAGTTGGCTCGTCGTGCTATCTGGTTGGTTCCCACAGACAGGGAGAGGATCATGAGGTTTGTTGATGGTCTCACTTTACAGCTACGATTGCTTATCACCAGAGAGAGGGTGTCTGGTGCTACCTTTGATAAGGTTGTCGACATTGCTTGGCAGATTCAGATGGTTCGCGTTCAAGAGAGGGTTGAGATGGAGGCCAAGAGGCCTCGTGGTCAGGGTGGATTCAGCGGTGCTCCTTTTGGGGGTCACTTCCAGCACAGTAAAGGTCGTCATTGCAGACACGTTCAGTCAGCTCGGCCATTTCACCCTGGTGCACCATCTGGCCATGGTTCTCACAGTAATCAGCAGGGCCAGTTATCATTCAGTGCACTACCAGAGCAGAGTTCTCATTATGGCCCGCCCATTCAGGTATCCTTGGGTAGTTCTTTTGGGAATCAGGAGCAGCATTTTCGTCAGAGGAGGGGTTATTTCGATTGCGGAGATTTTGGTAACATTATGAGAGATTGCCCTAAGCTATTGGGTGGGACTCCACAACGGAGTACTCGGCCGATGGCACCAGCACCAGTTCCCCTACCACCTGCCCAGCCAGCTAGGGGTGAGCTCAGCCAACTAGGGTTGGACCTCAATCAACTATGGGTCGCCCGAGAGGGGGAGGCAGATCAGGGGGTGGTCAGGCCCGGTTCTATGCCCTCCCTGCCAGACCAGATGCTATTACTTCAAATGTTGTGATTACAGGTATTGTCTCAGTTTTCCACAGAGATACCTATGTATTATTTGACCCTGGTTCCACGTATTCATATCTTTCCTTGTATTTTACCTATTTTTTGTATATGCCCCGTGAGTATTTAGTTTCATTTGTTCATGTATCTACTCATATGGGTGATACTATTGTTGTGGACCACGTATATCGGTCATGTGTGGTCACTATTGGGGGTCTGGAGACCCGAGTGGACCTTTTGCTACTCAGTATGGTTGACTTTGATGTGATATTGGGTGTGGATTGGTTATCTCCATGTCATGATGTTCTAGATTGTCACGCTTAGACCGTGACGTTGGCGATGTCGGGATTTTCGAGGGTTGAGTGGAGCAGTTCTATATATTATGTACCTAGTAGGGTGATTTCATATTTGAAGGCTCAGCGTATGGTTGAGAAGGGTTGCCTATCTTATTTGGCATTTGTGAGAGATATTAGTGCAGAGACTCCTGCCATTGACTTTGTTCCAGTGGTAAGTGATTTTCCGGATGTGTTTCTTACAGACCTATAGAGCATGCCGCCTGACATGGATATTGACTTCGGATTGATTTGGTGACGGGCACTCAGCCCATTTCTATTCCACCGTATCGTATGGCACCAGAAGAGTTGAAGGAGTTGAATGAACAGCTTCAGGAACTCCTTGATAAGGGGTTTATTCGGCCTAGTGTGTCACCTTGGGGTGCACCGGTTGTATTTATAAAGAAGAAGGAGGGTTCCATGAGGATGTGTATTGATTAGGAGTAGTTGTACAAGGTCACAGTCAAGAACAAGTATCCTTTGCCTAGTATTGATGATTTATTTAACCAGTTTCAGGGAGCGAGGGTGTTCTCCAATATTGATTTGAGGTCCGGGTATCACCAGCGGAAGATTCGGGATTCGGATATTCTTAAGACAATTTTCAGGACCCGTTATGGCCATTATGACTTGTTGGTGATATATTTTAGGCCGACCAATGCCCCAGCAGCGTTCATGCATTTGATGAACAGTATTCCAGCCCTAATTGGACTCATTCGTTATTGTATTCATTGATGACATCCTGGTGTACTCTCGTAGCCAGGAGGAGCATGCTCAGTATTTGAGGGTTGTATTGCAGAGATTGAGAAAGGAGAAGCTTTATGCAAAGTTCTCCAAGTGTGAGTTTTGGCTCGATTCAGTAGCATTCTTGGAGCACGTGGTGTCCAATGAGGGAATTCAGGTGGATCCGCATAAGATAGAGGCGGTGCAGAGTTGGCCTAGACCGTCCTCAGCCACGAAGATTAGGAGCTTTTTTGGTTTGGTGGGTTATACCTGTCTCTTTGTGGAGGGATTTTCATCTATTGCATCACCCTTGACCAAATTGACCCAAAAGGGGGCTCCATTTAGGTGGTCGAATGAGTGTAAGGAGAGCTTTCAGAAGCTCCAAACTACCTTGACCACAGCTCCAGTGTTAGTTCGGCCATCAGCTTCAGGTTTTTACATCGTGTATTATGATGCCTCGAGGGTAGGTATTGGATGTGCTCTGATGTAGGAGGGTAGGGTGATTGCCTATGCCTCGCACCAGTTGAAGACCCATGAGAAGAACTATCCTGTCCCTGATCTTGAGTTAGCATTTATTGTTCACGCCTTGAAGATTTGGCGTCAATATTTGTATGGTGTTCATTGTGAGTTCTATACTTACCACTGGAGTTTGCAGTATCTGTTGAAGCAGAAGGACCTCAACTTGCGTCAGCGGAGATGGTTGGAGCTTCTTAAGGACTATGATATCACTATTTTGTACCATCCGGGGAAGGCCAATGTGGTGGCTGATGCTTGGAGTCGCCGGGCGGAGAGTTTGGGGAGTTTAGCATATCTCCCAGCAGTAGAGAGACCCTTGGCATTGGATGTTCATGCCTTAGCAGTCAGATTGGATATTTCAGAGCCAAGTCGGGTATTGGCTTGCGTGGCCTCTAGGTCTTCCTTTTCTGACCGTATCAGGGAGCGTCAGTATGATGACCCCCACCTGCTCGTTCTTCAGGATAGGGTTCAATGAGGTGACGCTAGGGATGTGACCATTGATGATGACGGCGTTTTGAGGATGCAGGGCTGGATATATGTGCCTATAGTAGATGGGCTCAGGCAGTTGATTCTTGAGGAGGCCTACAACTCGTGGTATTCCATCCATCCGGGTGCCGCGAAGATGTACCAGGATTTGAGACAGTACTATTGGTGGAGGCGGATGAAGAAGGATATAGTTGGGTTTGCGGCTCGGTGTCTCAACTGTCAGCAGGTTAAGTATGAACATCAGAGATCGGGTGGCTTGCTTCAGAGGCTAGAGATCCTAGAGTGGAGGTGGGAGCGGATCATCATGGACTTCGTAATTGGGCTCCCACGGACATCGAGTAAGTTCGATGCTATTTGGGTGATTGTGGATCAGCTGACCAACTACGCTCACTTCGTTCTAGTTGGTACTACATACACTTCTGAGCGGTTGGCTGAGATTTATATCCGAGAGGTTGTTCGCATGCATGGCGTTCTAGTTTCCATCAATTCAGACAGAGGTACTCAGTTTACATTGCAGTTTTGGAGGGCCGTGCACTGAAAGTTGGGTACTCAGGTTGAGTTGAGCACAACTTTTCACCCTCAGACAGACGGGCAGTCCGAGTGCACTATTCAGATATTGGAGGATATGTTGCGCAGTTGTGTCATTGACTTTGGGTGTTGATGGGATCAGTTCTTGCCGCTCGCGGAGTTTGCATATAACAACAGTTATCAATCGAGTATTTAGATGGCTCGTACGAGGCTTTATATGAGGGGAGGTGTAGATCTATGGTAGGATAGTTTGGGCCGGGTGAGTCTAGGCTCTTGGGTACAGACTTGGTCCAGGATGCATTAGATAAGGTGAAATTGATTCAGGAGCGGCTTCGCACGGCGCAGTCTGGGCAGAAGAGCTATGCGGGCAGGAAGGTCTGTGATGTGTCTTTTATGGTTGGGGAGAAGGTTTTGCTGAAGGTATCACCCATGAAGGGTGTTATGAGATTTGGGAAGAGGGGCAAGTTGAGCCCCCAGTTCATTAGGCCTTTTGAGGTGCTTCAGAGGATAGGGGAGGTGGCTTATAAGCTTTCCTTGCCACTCAGTTTGTCAAGTGTGCATCTAGTGTTTCATGTTTCCATGCTCCGAAAGTATGTTGGCGATCTGTCCCATGTTTTAGACTTCAGCACGCTTCAGTTGGAAGGTGATATGACTTATGCTGTGGACTCGGTGGCCATTTTGGATCGGCAGGTTCGGAAGTTGACGTCAGAGGACATAGCTTCGGTGAAGGTGCAGTGAAGAGGTCAGCCTGTGGAGGAGGCCACCTGGGAGACCAAGAGAGAGATGCAGAGCAGATATCCACGCCTATTTGAGACCCCAGGTATGTTTCTAGATTCGTTCGAGGATGAACGATTATTTAAGATGGGGAAGATGTAACGATTCGGCCAGTCGTTTCGAGAGTTATAGCCCCGTTTCCCCCATTTCTACTTTATTTTGTGCTTTTCAGCTATATTATGATATATCGGGTTAGCTGGTTCGGGTCCGGAGTGGTTTCGGGGTGGATTGAGACACTTAGTCTTTAAAGTAGAAGCTTAAGTTGGAAAAAGTCAACCGGATATTGACTTATGTGTAAACGATCTCGGTTTTGAATTCTAATGGTTCCATTAGCTTCGTTAGGTGATTTTGAACTTAAGAATGCGTCCAAAATGTGATTTGAAGGTCTGTAGTAGAATTAGGCTTGAATTGGCGAAACTTGGAAATTTGGCGATTTTGGTTGGGAGTGGAAAATTTGATATCGGGGTCGGAATGGAATTCCGAAAGTTGGAGTAGGTCCATAATGTTGAATATGACTTGTATGCAAAATTTTGAAGTCAATCGGACGTGGTTTGGTAGGTTTCAACATCGTTTGTGGAATTTGGAAGTTTAGAAGTTCTTAGGCTTGAATCCGAGGGTAATTTGGTATTTTAATGTTATTTTGAGTAATTCAAAGGTTCGACTAAGTTCGTATGGGGTTATAGGACTTGTTGGTATATTTGGTTGAGGCCCCGAGGGCCTCGGGTGTGTTTCGGCTAGTTAACGGATCAAGTTTGAAGTTGGGAGAATTTCTGACGTTGGAAGTTGCTAGTGTAATTGCATCTGTGAGGGTAGGGCCGCAGGTGAGAGCACGCAGAAGCGGGTAGGTGCCCGCAGAAGCGAAAGAGAGGAGGGCAGTCAATGGCCGCAGGTGAGAGGTCTTTTCCGCACCTGTGAGGTCGCAGATACGGATAGGGAGAGTAGGCGCGAAAATGGTGATTTAAGTGATTTTCCGCAGGTGCGGAGGTTTTTGCGATGCGCATTCTGAGCTGCAGGTATGAAAAGCCTAGGTAGAAACTTTGAATAGAAGACTTCGCGAATTTTGCTGATTTCCACCATTTGCAAGTCGGTTTTTGGAGCTTTTGAAGTGAATTTAAAGAGAGAGTCTGGGGGTTTTCATTGAGGTAAGTTGCTTGAGCTCTAATACTCCTGTCTATGGTGATTTGCCATTATTTAATCATGTAATTAGTGGAAAGTAGGGGTCAAAATGAAGGGTTAGGGCTTGGGATTTTGGAGAGTTTAATTTAAGGATTTGAGAGACCAAATGATGTCGAAGTTTGATAAATTTTATAAGTTTGGACTCGTGAGTGAATGGGCTTTCCTGTTTTGTAACTTTTGTCTAATTTCGGTACGTGGTCCCGGGGCCTGGGTTTGAGCCAATATTGGGGTTTTGGTCTAAATTGGTAGTTTGTTTTCTGGGATTCATTCCTTTAGCTCATATTGATAGTATTGTATTGCTCGTTGCTAGATTCGGGTCATTTGGAGGCCAGTTTAAGAGGAAAGAGTATTCCGGGGTAGGAGTTCTACATTGTTAAGGTAAGTAACAGTTTTAAATCTGGTCTTGAGAGTATGAAACCTAGAGTTTGGTATAATGTGACTGTTTGGAGGTGGTACCCATGATAGGTGACAGGCGTATGGATGTACGCCGTGAGGGATTGAGACTTGGTCCGTCCCGGGAGACTGTGAAGTCTAATTGCCTTTAATTGTGTTTATATGCATTCCTCTCTACTAGAACATGACTGTTTTCATATTAGAAATCATGCTTAGGCTATATTCCTGCTCATGCTAGTTATATTAAGTCATAGTGATTCCTGTACATGTTTACCTCAGTCTCTGTTATTTGTTTTTCTTGATGATATACCATAGCACTTTGATTTGTGTTGTTTTCCCTTTCTTTATTGAGAGCTGTGAGACTAAAGAGGTTCATGACTGAGTAAGGCTGAGGTCCTGCTTGTGAGGTATTGTTATATGGCACGTGAGTTGTCTGTGCGGATCCTTATGTTTATACTATGGCACGTGAGTTGTCCGTGCGAATCCAGATATGATATTATAGCACGTGAGTTCTCCCAGTGAGTGCAGATACCTATTGAGAGTGTGTATTGAAGGCTGAGAGTCGTGAGTGTGAGCTGTTGAGATGGGTTGAGTGACTGCTGCCTTGAGAGGTTGTACTTGCTTTTATTTATTATTGCACTTAGTTGTTATCTATTATTGTTGTGAAATTTCTGGAAGATTCATATCTGTTTTACATAAGCGTGAACTGATTTGACTTATACCACTGGATTTGAAAGCATGTTCACTCTTTACTGAGAACTTTTAAAATGAACTGTACTGTATATCTCGTCAATGCTTCTCAGTTCCTTATTTATTTCTGTTACTTGCTGAGTTGGTTGTACTCATGCTACACGCTGCACTTCATGTGCAGATCCAGGTGTGTTTGAGCACGGAGATTGTTGAGTCCAGGCCTGCTTGAGTTTTGGAGACTGGACGGTAGCTGCCAGCGTCCGCAGGATCTTGTTACTCCTTCTATATTTCTTTCTGTCTTCTATTGATACTTAGACACTGGTCGTATTAGTTTTGTTTATGATGCTCATGACTTAGTGACACCCCTATGTCGGGCTATTTTTTCGCAGTTATGTTTTATTTGGGGTTTCATCTCATATTTATGAAAAACTTCAATTATTTTAGATGTCTTAATTCACTTCTGTTCAATTTTGAAAGTGTTTTGGAAAGGTCTGCTTGCCTAGTACCACCGATAGGCGCCATCACAACGGGTTAGGGTCGTGACATCCCTTCGTGACTACCACTTCGTGTATTTGACCATGTCACTTAAGTGGTTCTAGGCTGCCTCGATGTCGGCCTTATACCGGGCCACCATCTTGTCTGCATTATACCGGGCCACCATCTTGTCGGCATTAGCTTTGGTCACTTCAACCACCGACTTGGTCGCTTTGAGATCCTTGGAAAGGGTTTCTCGATCAGAGATGGCCGAGCTTAGCTGAGACTGGAGCTACCCAATTTTTTGGGCCTGCACCTCGGCCTTTTCCTTTGTCGCCCGAAGATGGACCTCTGCCGAGGTCAACTGCTACAGGGCAATCTCCTTTTCCGAGGCCAGGCTCTCTATCCCGCCTCTCCATTCTTAGGGCTCGACCTTGACTGAATCCATCTCGGCTTGGAGTTGGTCGATCCAATCGATCGTCCATTGGACCTACGGGTTTTGACCATTAGTCACCCTGTCTAGCTCATCGTCACTAAGTTCAAATATTTTGACATGTTCAACCAGGTCGGCATGTTCCTTCTGAGCCACCTCCAAATCAGCTCGAAGGTTCTTAGCCCCTCCTTCACGTTCCTTGCTGAGGAGTTTGTTGGTATCTCTCTTCTCAGTGAGCATTCAAACTTCTACTTTAAGTTGGTTTAGCTCATACCGATACCGAAGGAAAGTTTTATGGTGATGCAGCTAAGCCAACAAATACAAAGAAAAATGTTAGGATTATCTATGGATTAGTTTGAGTACAAAACGAGAAATTGAAGTTATCGAAAGATATCTGAAGTTACCCGGTTCAGTGCCTACTGTGCTTAGTTGAACAAGCAGGACCTGTGCACCTTCC
The DNA here is from genome assembly GCA_000715115.1 of Nicotiana otophora. NCBI lineage: Eukaryota > Viridiplantae > Streptophyta > Magnoliopsida > Solanales > Solanaceae > Nicotiana > Nicotiana otophora. The sequence goes on from AWOL01S0020657.1 coordinate 61,289, forward strand.
ATAATAGAGATGATGATGGATCGCTTATGGTCAGGATGCACACTCTGAGATGGGAATTAGTTGATCAGGTTCGAGCTCGAGGAAGACCCGCCCGCTCCTGAATGTGGACTCTGCTTCAGTACCTCTAAGTCATCCAATGCGGTGACGTCCTCCATGGCGGTGGAATCCACGCCATCAAAACAGCCGCGGAAGGGGTCGTCCTCTCCATGGGCCCCCTCATTAGGATGCTCTTTCACCGTTTGGGCCTCGATATACATGGACTCAATAAACGAGGGTGATTCGGTGATGTCTATCATGCAAAGTGCTTCCTCAGGGGTACTGCCTGCATCCCGGGAAGCCTCGGCCGCAGCCTCCTCATCGACCACCTTAGCTTCATGTAGGTCGGCCTCGAGGTTCTCTGGTTCGTAGGCCCCTTGCCCTTAGAGCTGCGACGACATGCGGGCTATCAGGACAAAGGCTTCTTCTTCTTCTTCGGATTCACCTATCAGCCAGTAGAGAGAATCCGGAGGTGGTGCTCGGGCACTGGTGCCTTCTTTTGGCTTGCGCACCAAACCTCCTTCTTGTTTTCTTTTTCTCCGAGCTCGGGGAACTAGGAGCCATTTTTCTTTTCTTCTCTTCGGCTAGTCTAGGAGCAGGGGACTCGCTATGTAAGTCCTCGCCACCACTCGGAGGCCTCAGCTGGATGTCCTTAGATATGCCTGCAAAATGAAGTAAAGGGGTAAGGGCTTAATACTAAAAGAGGAATCCTAATACTACCTACTCGGGAAAGAAGCCTCACCATGGGAACGGGCCTCCCAACAACCCTTCGAGAGCTTGTGCCACGAGCGCTCGGAATATAGCATCTGTGATACGATACCCTCAACCTACTCCTTGACTCGAGGGACACCATTCAAAACCCGAGCAACGGCTCCACCAACATAAAGCATTGGTAAGAAAAAGAGAAGTAAGTGAAAAATCGACATTCTAAGGTAAATCATACTTATGTGAGGTATTCTACTTTCCGGGGAATGACCTGCACTTGGTTGCGATTAAGTTCGAAGTTCTAACTCGAACATAACGGCCTTGCCAGCCCCGATCCCGGTCCTCATCAATACTTGAGAACGGCGCTTTACTGGCCCGCCGCACAATCTTTATCAGTCCTTCCTGGAAGATTCGGGGTCTGTATAAGCGTAGAAGACGGTCGACAATGAACAAACATCCATCGATTTTGTTCACAAAAAAACGGAGGAGGATCACGATCCTCCAGAGGGATGGGTGAATCTAGCCTTGAAACACGTTGTACCTTTTACAGGTATTCAAAATGACTGAATCCACCAGGCCTAATGTAAAGGAATAAGTGTAAACACTTAGGCATCCCTCGACATGGGTGGTAATGGCTTCATCGGGGTCGGGTACTACTATGTCCTTATCGGCCCAGTTACAGTCTTTTTGTACAGTGGGGATGATCTCTTTGTATCTCGAGACCTCCACACACTGGCCTTTTACGGAGGAAGGATTTGCGACCTTGAAGTCGACGTTGACCAAGCATCGCCCGATAATGAACATTTTCAAAGGGGGTTCAGGTACTGGTTCAACAACGACATCACGCGAAACGGTCTCCTCGGCCTCAGTATTCGGTCGTGAAGTAGAAGGAGTTTCTTTCTGGGGAACGATTTCTGAAGTCTTTGCCAAATCTTTAAAAAATCGAGGAAAATCTGAGGAAGGTGTAAAAAGAAAGGAAATTGAAAGATTGGACCTGATGGCTTAAGCTGAAGACGGGTAAATTTCTTGCAAAGGATCTCGAAAAGCCGGAGTAAAAGTGCTAGAAAATATTGAAATTTCAAAGATATGAGGGTAGAAGGTTTGGATGTAAAGTTTAAATGAACGAAGGAGGAGGTATTTATACTAGTTCAGCGGTGTTTGGCATCCAGATACGGCCGACCGTCGGCTGACATGCATTTTATGCCATTAGGTCTTCACTGACGAGACATTTCGGTTGTTTTGTCATTTCTGTCATGGTGTATCGGAGTAAGAATTGGATTCTCATATCTTTTCCCATCGTTTACTCTCCAAAGAATAAGGGGACTATCTGTATACGGGTAAAATCGAGCTTATGGTACATCCTAGCCTCCGACAAGATAAGCCAGGCTCGAGATATGGCAATAAGGGTCCAAAACCGAGCATAATTCCCACCGGGTTGTAACCTGTCGGCATGATGCCTGCCTTCGAGGATATCGAGGGCGCAATCGCGGAATCGATCCTAGTCTCGAACAACTACGAAGAATATTGTCATATGATCCAACATAGCCAACAGAAGACCGAAATATCCGTGACCGACTGAATGTTACGGTGGGGATCTCGGCACTTATCAATAAGGAACCGACAATCAGTGAATCAAGATATCTTCTACCTTTTATAGAATTGTACCTAAAGTAGGACTCCCCGACTATATAAAGGGGGTTTGATAATTCACAAAAGGCATTGTAACATGCATTCCAAGGTAATATATCATTATTTCACTTAGGCTATCGTCTTCCTCGTGTGGTTTGAGCTTACTTCATCCTTATTTATTTAATTTGTCTTTATTTATCGCTTTGTGTCAAATAAATCCGTATATCCTTAAAACCACTTATAAATTTAATTGTTCTCCGATTTTGAGGGTAAACAAACATTCCCTTTATCTTAATGAGATTCAATTTTGGAAGGATCCTCATTCTCTTTTTATATATATTTTACTGCAATTTAATGGAATAAAGATAACATTGAATGGAAGTTCCGGTTTGGTATTTATTTGATCCAGTCTTCTCAGCCGTTACATTTAAATAGCGATACGAACAAAAAGGCAAAGCTTGTTAATTCTTTTCCACGTGCAGGGAACGATAATTAGTACAAGATTTAGCTCTGGAATCAATTGAACACGACATAATTCAGGAGGCATTTTACTCACGGAAAATAAAATAATAAAAAAGTGATTGTGTTACATATAACAACACTTATTTCATGGATTATGGAGATAGGGCCCTATGAGTGAGATCTCGGAATATAATTGAATTATGTGGCAGTGAAACTAATAATACAACTGTAAAGCATAAAAGAACACGAACAATGGCTTTTAGATGTTTTACATTATTTACATATAAGAATTTCTTTTTTCTGCTAAATTTCTTAAAGCAAATTGAAGAAAAAATTAGTTTCAGAGTCTTGCTCTTTTCACATGCGGAAGTGGATTCATCGCAATCACTATTTATTACCACAGCCCAAATCTCACCAAAAGACGATCACACATAACCCAATTTGGTAAGCGAACCAACTAACATAAAAGACAATCCAAATTAAAATTTATCAAATATATAATGAAATAATGACGTAAACTTTAATACGAACTATCCTAATGTGACAACCTGACCAGTCGTTTTGAGTTTTAGCGTTCCGTTCGGTGGTTTGACTTTTGTGTAGACGAGTTTTGATTGTTCCAATAATTTCATACGGTGATTTGGACATAGCTGTGTCTCTGAATTTTGATTTGGAGGTTCGTAGGTTGGTTGGTGCTTATTGACGAAAGTTGGTAAGTTGAAGGTTTTTAAAGTTAAGTGGTTTGACCGAGAGTTGACTTTGTTGATATCGGGTTCGAATTTTGGTCCCGGGAGTTGGAGTAAGTCTGTTGTGTCATTTATGACTTGTGTGCAAAATTTGAAGTCATTCCGAGGTGTTTAAACTTGTTCGCCATTTGAATTTGAAAAATTAATTAGTTCATTAGGCTTCAATTAAGGTGCGATTCATAGTTTTGATTTTTTTTGGTGTTATTTGAGGATTCGAGTAGGTACGCATTATGTTTTTGGATTGGTTGGTGTGTTTGGACGATTTCCGGGGGCCTCAGTGTGTTTCGGAAAGGCTACAGGCCATTTCTTCATGTTTTTGTGCTGCTGGTTTTTCTGATGTCTGCAGTTCATCGCGTTCGGGGAAGGAAGTTCGCGATCACAAAATGTATTTTGGATAGCTGAGGGTTTACTCGTCACGTTCTGGAGTTGGACAACGCATTCGCGGTTCCCGGATAAGATAGTCAACGCATTCGCGAGCCTTGTGTCGCGATCGCGTAGAAGTAGAGCGGGAGGGGCGCCAGTGGCTTGGCCTTTGCGTTCGCGTGGGTAAGGTCGCGTTCGCGTAGGCCAATTAAGCTAAGGGGTCGCATTCACCTGCTTCAGACTGTGTTCACGTAGAGGCAATTTCAACAATTTATGATTTGTGCTTCGCGATCGCGAAGAAGGTACCGCGAACGCGTAGAGGACCCCTTGGCAGACCTATATAGTAATCTATTTCGTGTGCTTTTGTTATTTTATTAATATTTTAGTTAGAGAGCTCGATTGTGAACAATGTTTGAAGGGAATTTTCACGATTTGGATAGGAGTAAGTGTTTTTTACTCGAATTTGTCTATTATTCATGATTCCATCGTTGTTTTTTTCATTTAATTAATGATTTGAGTTTGAGCAATTAGGGATTTATATAAAAACTTTTCTAAAATATAAATTGATGATTTGAAGGCTGACTTGGGGTCGGAATTGGATGATTTTGGTATGGTTGGACTCGTATCGTAATGGGTGTTCGGAATTTACGAGTTTTTCCGGGTTCAGAGGCTTAGACCTGGGGTTGACATTTGTGTTTGCATTAAAGATCAAAGCTTTATTATCTGAAATTATTTTTTATTAGATTTATTTATCATTATAAGTTATTTTGTCTACATTCGAACCGTCCGATAGTTGTTTCACACTGGAAAGAGCTCTATTGATTTAGATTCTTTGAGGTAAGTATCGTGCCTAACATTGTGTGGGGGAACTACCCATAGGACTTGGGTTAATTGCACTATTTGATTTTTTTGGAAGGCTGTACAAGAGGTGACGAGTGTGCACACAAGCTCATATATGAAAATTGACCTGTTTAGACTTGTAGATCACTCATATGCAATTAATAGAAGTTGTTGTTTCATGTTATATCTTTCATGGTTGAGATTATTTTTATACGCATTGATTGAAGTTGTTTTTTCTTGTTATATCCTTCATTGTTGAGGTTATTTGTCTGTTTCAATGTGTTGTTGCAATTCTTGTTGATTTATTTTCTTTACTCTTGTGTTATTGTTATCGTTATTGGTATTCGTTGTTGCCGAGCCGTGGGCTATATATGGTTGTGGCATTGGTATTGTGGTTTTGGCAATGTTCTGTTATATGGGCACGTGTGGTGCGAGTTATTATATTGTGTTTTGGCACATGTGGGCCTGTTGAGCGGATTGTCGGGGTGTTTGCACGAGGTTTCTGTCGTGCTAATGCTATTATTGATATTGCACATGCGGCGCGACAAGACAAACTATATACATATGTTGAGTTTGCGCATGTGGTGAGACAAGATGGGATAATTATTAATGCGCTTGTGGCGAGACAATGCAGGCATTTACTATACTATTACGCATGCGGCGAGACAAGAGGGCTATATCAGGGATGATATGTGATGGCCTGGGAGAATATTATTGATGATATCCGTTTGGTGGTGTGATTTCCTTGTGTGTGTCATGCATATTACGTGATTTATTATGTTGTTTCCAATGTGCTACCCGGGTTCACTACTATTCAGTTGTTGACTTGGGTGTAATAGTTCACTTGCACATGCATACAGCGTAACATGCCATTTATAGCAGTCCAGAGGTATGATACTTGAAGATCATTGACCATGTACTACATTCTTGTATATTTTCTTTCTTTGGGATATAGTCGGACTGTTAGCATGTTACCATGCCGGTCGTTTTGTGATATTGAGCCTGTGATCATAGCGGGCGGGTTGTGATATTGAGCATGTTACCATGTCGGGTAGTTTGTGATATTGAGCTTGTGACCATGTCGGGTGACGTGATATTGACACATGAGTTATCCGTGCGGTTGTGATTGATAATGTGGGCACCAGGTTCCATGTGTGTATGATTTATTGAATTGGGACTCATGAATTTTGCATATGAGATGTGGTACCTCGGGGTGAATCTCATCGTAAACCTTGTAATAGAACGGTTTGATTATTTGGTTGTCTTTTGTTTTCCTTAATCGGTTTCACTGTGGAAGTCACCGTAAACTTTTACCTAGAACCAGGGGTTTTGTGATGCCGAAGTAGGCTAATGTGCCGAGGTAAGCTCTCCACGACATGGACTTTTTGGGATATGCAATGCGTTGGTTGTTGGAAGAACGAATTTTGCAGAACATGGCATTTCTGTTGTCCATTATGCAGTCGCATAACTACTTTGCGGACCGCAGATTTGCCGCAGAGTGCAACAGGAACAAAGCCAATTTTGGAGGTCCTTTTGAGGTGAACTATGCGATCGCATAAATATTTCGCGGGCCGCACATCCGTCGCAAACTCAACATGAATAATTTCGAAGGCAGACTTTTGCGGTGCGTTATGCAATTACATAACTAGTCTGCAGACCGCATACCTGTCACAGATATGACCCGATCAGCCCAGTTTTGAAGGATGAACATCGCGATCCCTTATGCGGACCGCATACCTGTTATGTGGTCCACTCTATGACCGCAGAGTTGAGTTCGGAGGGTCCATTTTCTATTTTTATAACCCAACCCCATTTTGATTAAAAGCCTTTGGGGCTCATTTTGAAGGCAAAAATTTGATGTTTTAGAGAGAAGAGAGTATCTTAGAGAGAGAAGGGGTAAGATCTATCAATTCTACTCATCCATTATTGCCCCAATCTTCAAGAATCAAGAAAGCCATTCACTAGGCCATCATCTATCTGGGTAAGTCCTTCTCCTAAGCCTTCATGCAAGATGTTATGGCTCTAAGTGGGTTGTGGAGTTAGAGATAGGCCATGTATGTGACAATAGGGGATAGTATGTGTGGTTGTTGAACTATTTCGGGTAGTTTCTTGATGTAATTGGTTGAGGGAGGAAGGGATTAATTGGCTTATTAGAGGTACCTAATTGTCATCCTTGTTAGATAAGTCCGGAAGTTGAAATTGCCTCCGTCAAGTGCTATGGCGGAGTTCGTGAGTCGAGGAGGTTACATCGAAGGTCGAGAGTGTTGTGAATCGAAAATACTCTCACTTGTTTATATAGCTAAATGGTTGTGATTCGAAAGGTGCTTTCTCTATATTATGACTAAAATATGTGCAGCTCATGTCCAGATACCACTTTAGATAATATAATGCCTGCAATTTTGAGATTAGTTATTGGCATATATTGTGATGCTTTGTTGAGTTGTGAAAGTATTGTTAGGGTGGTTTTGGTGATTCTCTGACAGGTGGATAGGCCCAATTAGATGGGAGACTCTGCCGAAATTTCTTAAAAATTTGGGGGCTTGTGATGTGTGAAAGAAGAGCTGAGCTATGTTAGGTGTTTGGGGCGGACTCTACTCTTTATTCGAGGATGAATAATCCTAAGCAGGGGAGGATGTAAGGCCCAGTAAAATTTCGCCAAGTAAATTAAGATTTTGTGGTACCGAAATAGACTAAGGTGTACAAAGGTAGTAGTTAAGAATGCACTGAGAAGTTGATGGAACGTTTTGGGAGAAGAAGGCAATTATGCGGTCAGTTTTGCGACCGCAGAACCATTCTGCGAACCGCATAACCATCGCAGAGTTGGGCAGAAAAGTAGTTGGATTTTTGAGATCATAATGCGGTCCATTATGCGGTCGCATATCTGTTTCACGGTCTGCACTTCCGTCATAGATTTGGCATGAAGAATTTCGAAGGCAGATTCTGCGGTCAATTTTGTGGCCGTAGAACTGGTCTGCACACCGCAGACATTTCCAGACCGCCCCATGTTTTGGCATCACTTTCGCGGTCCATTTTGCGGGCCGCATATTTGTTTTGCGATCCATTCTTCCACCGCGGAGTTGAGTTCGAAGGGTTCATTTTCTATTTTTATAACCCGACCCCATTTTGATTAAAAGCATTTGGGGATCATTTTGGAGCATATATCTGACAATTTTAGAGAGAAGTGTGAGTATTTTAGAGAGATAGGGAGGATACCTAGCCATTCTAATCATTTATTGTTTCCCCAATCTTCAAGAATCATGGAAGCCACTCACTCGGCCATCATCTATCCGGGTAAGTCTTTCTACTAAGCTTTCATGCAAGAGATTATGGGTTCAAGTATGCTGTGGGGTTGGAGATGGGCCATGCATGTGCTAATATGTGGGATAACCCGGCCGAGCAAGCCTGCACAGTACCTTCTACCCGAACTCACTCATGAATAAAGAGAAGATCTATTTCATTAATTAGACAGTGAGGAGATTCATTTGAACAACAACACTAATTCATTATTATTAGTTTTATCATATATAAGTTTCAGAATACATATACTTTCATAGTTTGATGTGGAACGTGGAATGCAGTTACCAAAATTACTAGTTTGACTTTCCCAACACTAATATACCACCCACACAATGTCTACGGAGCCTCTAATAGATACAATAGTGTACGATGATAGTGCCGACAATAAGGCCCCGGCTATACCTTAAAACATAATACATAAGGACAAAAGATATACAACCCCGAATGAGGTGGGGCTCACTAAGTCAGTTGGGAAGAGGGTGTACCGCTATCAACAATCAAAGCCACCTGTTGTGGAACCACCTGCATCTATTAAAGATGCAGCGCCCCCGGTAAAAAGAATGTTAGTACATGTGGAATAGTAACTAGTATGAATGACAAAGCACCCTCTCAATAGAACGAATGATAAGGCAAGAATGAACAATTATAAAATCAATGGAGTCTCAAATAATACCCAAAATATCAAGTTAGGAACAAAACAAGTTTTCAAGTGATTTCCATATTTTAAGTTGGGAGATCTTTAGTACCGATATGCCACCATTTATAGTTTCGATTACAATTTCCGACAATGTCAGCACCATGTGTGCGGCATGGCATCCGATCATGACCCGATCGGCTAGGCCGCCTCATCCGAGACATCATCCTTTTCTATCAATCATCCCATTTCATACCTCTTTCACATCTTTTTATTTCATTGGCACTAGTGGTCACAATTGTAATATCCCCTTTTGGTGTGGCGTGTTGGCCTTATTTCATATTTTATATTTCGTGCTCACATTTTCTCTTTCAACCATCATCATGGATTTTCAATAACAAGGCATTTATGTTCAAGATAATATGCATACATATGAGCAATCAAGAGTCTTAAGTGCATTGAGATTTCTTACTCAATTGGCATTAGCTATCATTTGAAATGCAACTTGAAGTCATATCATTTAACTAAGCAACCATACTTTTAACACAAAAGTCTTTTCACGCAAAGTTTATTCGGATTAATTGATTCATAATGAGTAACATGGGACTTTAAATGATATTGTGGGGTTCAATTCTAAGGAAGGTGTTTAGCCAACATACCTCACTTGAGCTTCCTTAAATTCTAAAATGTTCCGGAAATCTTAGCAATTTCGATCTATTTCAGAAATACAACAAATTGAACCAAAACTTAGGAGGATCATCATGGTTCCAGCTCATTTGAGCATTTTATCAAACACTAGTTGTGCATTAAGGTTTTAAGGTTATCCTATGGTGGATTCCATCATCCCACAACCTATTATCTATCATTTCTAGCTCAACAATCTTCCTACACCCCTTGATAACACATGCATGCAAAATGAACAACTTCCACACTCAAGAATTTCCTTACATATTTTTAGTTGAATTTTGAAATTGAGAGTTAGGGTGTAGAATCTTACCTCTAGGATGAAGAACTGGTGAGTTTTCTTTGTCAATCTTCCAAGATTTGAGCAATAATTGAAGAACAAATTATGGAGGAACCCTCTCCCACTCCAGAGTACTATCTCATTCTCAAAATACAAGGTTTTTACTTAAGAAATGGTCCGTAGTGTCTATAAAATGGAATAGGGCCGGGTTATAAAAACCAAAAAAATGAAGCTTCGGAAACCAATCTGCGGTCGCATATGTGACCAAATAATGCTTATGTGGTCCGCAAAAGGGGCCGGGAAATGTCCCTCTGGAACTAGGCAGCCCTTCCTGGGTATTCGGCTATTCTGCGGTCGCAAAACGGACCGCAGAATCTCCTCCATGAATTCCTCATGTCGATCCTGCGATGCAATCTGCGGCTCGCAAAGCAATTATGCGATCGCATAATGGACAGCACAAGGGACCACAAATTTTGCTCAAGTTTCTGCTTCACTCTGCGGCCATTCTGCAGCCCGTAGAGTGATTCTGCGGCCGCATAGTGGGCTGCAGAAATGTCTTCTTCTGACAAAATTTTCCTACCAATTCTTCCTTTTTATACCATCACCAAACATATTAGCCAACCTCTCCACCACGGAACCTCGGGTTTTAGGTGAAATTTTACGTGGCTTTACAAATTATTGAACTATTTCGGGTAGTTTCTTGTTGAAATTGGTTGAGGGAGGAAATGATCACCATTACAGAGCTTTGTAGTCAATTTTGCATAATAGGTGTTTGACAAAATTCCTAAGAGAGTCACACCATAAGAATCCTTCTAATTATTATACTATTTGCGCTATCTTCCTATAGATTGATATTGTTAGAGGTGTTGGGACATTGTAGTAAATTAAGGAAATCTCAAACAAGGTATGTTGGGTAAAATTCTCTATTAGAATCGAATTCCATGATGTTCCGTAAGTTTCAAGTATGGTTGGCCCAAGTTCCTAATTCCCATGTTCCGAGTTATCCCTTAGAAATTTGACTATTCCAAATAAGTTTGTGTTGAAAGATATATATATATATATATATACACTAAAAATGTGTGCTGAATGCTCCTATCATATTGCGTTCTCCTTCGGGAATATGTTCAAACGTGACCAATGTGTCAAAATATTATAATTTCAATCATGTTTTCATTGCAAGTTATTATGCCAAGTTGTGGAAGAAAAACTCAAGGTGCTTAATACTCTTATTGTTCATATATATATAAAACCTCAATTTCCAAATTCCCTTATTATTTATAAACTATGACTATGTTGAAAGTAAAAGAACTGAGAGTGAGATATAGAACGTGGCCATTGTTGTTATAATTAGTGCATTTGATTTGAATTCGTGTTTCAATCGTAAATCTCCATGCTTTCCTTTATAATCATTTCCAATGTGATTTGAGCTGTTACATACTCACGAGTTGAAATTGTATATTGACCTTTTGGGGAAAAAGTATTTCAAGAATAAGTGGTGTGTCACTCGCATATGGTTTTAACTCGTACTTCAATTGCTAGTCATTTTGTTCCATTCTTTGTTAAGGAATCTATTATGTTGAAAGTCTTCATTACTAATGAACTTAAAGTTATGATTTCCGGAATATTCTATATGTTGATGTTTATGATGATGATCCTTGAAAGTAAAGATATAAAAGTGTGGAATATGAGTTACGACCGCCGTGCCTTGAATGAAGAATCATATGAATGGCCAAGAGAGCCAATGAAATAATGATGTTGTTAGTGGATGAAAGTACTAGTGAAGCTATATATGGTGTGAAAGGTTATAAGGTGAATGTATTTGTATTTATGTTTCCTTTGTGTGCAAAACAAAAATGTTTTTGGGAGTATCATTAGCGAACTGAGGAAGGGTGGGTTGTAAAGTCCCAAACCCGAAACTACATGCGCCGGTGTAGGAGTGGATTGTGATTATTCCCCTTATTCGGGATGAGATTGAAATATTGATGTGATGAGATTACTCCCCTTAAGTGCGATGAGATTGATGATAGTTGTGAATTGGTAGTGATGAAGTCGACCCACACGACATATGTGGGAAGGCGGCCTAGCCGATCGGGTGGAGATTGGACGCCATGTCGCGCGCATGGTGGTTCCTACTCTTGGTGACACCTTTCTTTCCATATCACCTATCAATCAACATTTTTGGTGGAGAGATGGCCTAGCCGATCGGGCGTGATCAGACTCCGTGTTAAACATACAGTGGTATATCAGTGCTAGTGATCTCCCAACCAAATATATATATATATATATATATATATATATATATTCCTTATTTTAAAAATTGTTATGTTTTAACTTGAAATTTTGATATCGTTAATTATTACTTGTTGCTTCTATGGTTTTCCCCTTCTTATATTGGAATTTTATTTTTAAAGAGGACATTTAGCTTTACATACTAGTACTATTCCACATGTACTTACGTCTATTTTGCCGGGGGCACTGCATCTTCAATGGATGTAGGTGGTTCATCATCGGACAGCTTTGAACTTCGTTAGCAGTTACTCTCTATTCAGCAGATTGTGGTTAGCCCTACTCTCTTCCGGGCATTATATCACTTGACGTTGTACTATATGTTTTGAGGTATAGCCAGGGCCTTGTTGCCGACACTTCCATACTACTCTTATATTGTAATTAGAGGCTCCGTAGACATGTTGTGGGAGGTGTTTGATGTTGTGTTATGAACTAGAAGTGTTGGTATTTTGCAAACATGTTTTCTCTCGTAAGTATGAACTTGTAATAATTTGGGAATTGTAAGAATGAATCTCTTTTGAGTAACGGAAAAAGAATGTGGAACACTTTACTCTTCTCATGTATATTTCTTGCCACTAATTCTTAAATTATTCACGGGTAAGGTTGGGTAGAAGGCATCAAGTAGTCTTGCTTGACAGAGGTATCTCGGGTGAGCGCCGGTCGCGCTCCCCGAGGTCGAGGTGTGACGCAATAATTTTTGGAATATTCTATATGTTGTTGTTTATGATCATGGTCCTTGAAAGTAAAGAACTGAAAGTGTGAAATATGAAATACGGCTGTCGTTCCTTGAATAAAGAACTCTTTGTATGGCCAAGAGAGTCGATGAAATAATGATGTTGTGAGTGGTTGAAAGTACTAATGAAGCTAAACACTCGATGAACGGTTATGAGATGAATGTTTTTGTATTTTTATTTCTGTTGTGTACAAAACAAAATGTTATTAGGAGTATCATTAGTGAACCGAGGAAGGGTGGGTTGTAACGGCCCACACCGAAAACTACACATACCGGTGTAGGAGTTGATTGAGATTATTCCCCTTGATTGGGATGAGATTGATGTGTTGATATTATTCCCCTTAATTGGGATGAGATTTTAGCTTCCTTGGATTTGATGTCGAGTCACACGTCATACATGGAGAGATGACCTTGCTAATCAGGTGGTGATTGGACGCCTTGTCGCGCACATGGTGGCTCCTCCATCTTGGTATCACCATTTATTCGAATCACCATGTTAATCAAAATTTATTCGTGGAGAGATGGCTCAGCGAATCAAGTTTGTGATCGGACTACATGACTCGCGTATGGGGTGATGATCGGAGGCTAATGATCTTCCAACCAAAAATCTAAATTTCTTATTTTGAAAATTGTTGCATTTTAACGTGGCATTTAAATATCATTAGTTTTTCCTTGTTGCTTTTCATGATTGTTACCTTATTATATTGGTATTCTATTTTATAAGAGGGTATTTAGCTTTAAATACTAGTACTATTCTATATGTACTAATGTCTCTTTTGCAGGGGGCACTGCATCTTTAATGGATGCAGGTTGTTCGTCAGCGGGCAGCTTTGATCCTCGTTAGCAGTTACCCTCTACTTAGCAGACTTGGTGAGCCCTATTCTACTTCGGGGCTTTATGACATTTGATTTTGTACATTGTGTTTTGAGGTATATCCGGGGCCTCATTGCCGGCACTTCCATACTGCCCCTCTATTATACTTAGATGCTGTGTAGACATACTGTGGGTGGTATTCGGTGTTGGATAATGAACTAGAAGTGTTGGTATTTGTCAAACATGTTTTCCCTCATAACTATGAACTTATAATATTTTAGAAATTGTAAATGAAGCTTCATTGAGTAATGGAAAAAGAATGTGGAACATTTTACTTTTCTCATGTCTATTTCTTGTGTCTAATTCAAATATAGTTCATGGGTAAGGTTGGGTAGAAGGAATCAACTAGGTTTGCTTGACTGGGACGTCTCGGTTGAGCGCCAGTCACACTTCCCAAGGTCAGGGCGTGTGTAGCTTGGTATCAGAGCCTGAGGTTTTAAAGTGTCCTATGATGTCTCGGAGCCATGTCTAGTAGAGTCTTTCTTATCAGTGTGTTCTCTACCACATTTATAATTAGGAGGCTACTTGGGCATTTAGGAATGGCACCCTTCTTTGATACACTAGATTGTGCGATAAAGCTGAAGATAGAAAGCTAATTTCCTCATCATATCTCATTTTCAAGATGAGTAGTCCGCGAGTTCGAAGCAGTAGGGAGGGAGTAACCCCACCATTGAATCAGGGGGAGATTGCTCAAGAGTTCGTTGGGAGAATGGGTCGAGCCGCGGAGTGATTGGAAGAACTAGTTGCTAGGGGAAGTGCCTTATTTTCCAATCAATGTCACCACACCACCGGATTACGTGGCACGAGCACCTAGAAAATGAAAGAGGGTTGTTTGTACGAATAAGACAAAATGTTCTATTTGTAAGAAGCTCCACTTGGGGACATGTTGGTTGACTCTTTAAATATGTTATGGTTGTGGGAAGAGGGGGCACAAGAAGACCAAATGCCCTAGGCTGGGATATCTAGTCCGGTCTGCCTGATGTGCTGGAGGGAACATTTGGTTGTCATGTTGCGAGTATGCTGAGGAGCGTGATAGGGGTGGCAGGCTTGGGAAATTCCAAAGGCCCACACAACAAGTTGGTACAAATAATGTTAATCCCGCCATGGCGGCCTGGAGGAAGGATAGGGGGTGCTTATAATGTATGCAAAATGGGTAAAAGTCAGGTCAATGGTGCGAGTCAGCTTAGCGGACCTCATCCTCATTGTGAGAAGTGTAGGAGATGTCATTCAGGGGGTATGTCACTATGCTACCAATATAAGTTATGGATGTGGAGTGGAGGGGCATCAGTTAAGGCACTGCCCTAGCATCCTAAAGTCACCAAGTAAGTCACTCCTTGCTAGCGTTGTGTGGCATCTTTGGGCATCACGTTTGCATGGGAAGCATCGCAAACGCGTAAGGCATATTTGGTGGCAGTTCATTTTGTTCATCACGAACACGATGGTGTTTCCGCATTCGCGAAGGGTTTGCCTGGGCAGTGCTTTAAGTACTCTATTTCGAAGGTTTCAGACATTTTAGCATATTTTGAGTTATGGAGCTCGGATTGTGGTGATTCTTATAACATGGATTGGGGTAAGTGTTTTTTACTCGGTTTTGATTATATTTCATGAATCCATCTTCGATTTTGGCATTTGATTGATGATTTTGAAAGAGAAATTGGGGGTTTTGTCTAAACTTTCCCAAAGTGAATTTTTGAGTTTTGAACATCGATTCGGAGTCAGATTTGAGTGAAATTGGTATGGTTGGACTGATAATTAAATGGGTTGTCAGATTTTGTGAGTTTTGTCGGGTTCCGAGGTGCGGACCTAGGTTTGACGTTTTGGTTGACTTTGGGCTTTTGATTAAAGATTCGACCTTTATATATTTCGAGTGTTTCCTTTGGCATTATTTGATGTTTTTGAGTTGTTTTGGTTAGTTTCGAGCAGTTAATAGGTTGTTACGCACGGGATGGCATTTCTAGAGTATTATTTGACTTGCTCAGTTTTGGATTCAACTTATTCGAGGTAAGTAACATATCTAAATTTGGATTTGAGGGTATTTAACCCTGGGGACTATGTTTTGTCTATATGCTTATTCTGTTGGGACCCACCGAGGTCATCTCTGCTATTGATTGTTTTTTCTTACATTGCAATTACATACTCAGTCATATTCATTCATTTGCATATCATATCTCAGTATCTATTTTTGTTTGTTGTTACATCATATTATCACTGTTTGGGCTGATTGGAATGACATTTGTGAGCCCAAGAGACTAAAGAGATTGATAACTGAGTTGGGGCCTGAGGGCCAAGTTGTGAGTGACATGTATGGGATCGGGTTGAATGTTGTAGCAGTCTTTATTGACTCATTATGGGATCGGGTTGCAAACCGCAACATGGCATGTTAGCTTATACTAGCGCTTGGGCAGGATCCGCCCCTCCGGAGTCTGACACACCAGCAGTGAGCGCAGGTACCGAGTGGTTGAGTGTGCCGAGTGATTGAGTGTACCGAATGATTGAGTGTGACGAGTGATTGAGTGTACCGAGTGATTGAATGTGAGACAGTGAGATTGAGCTCTCTGAGAGTGTGAGTACATGAGTTTATCACTTTGATGTATTACATTTGACATCCATACTCAGCATGTAGGTATAGAGATGCATTTCCTTATGCTATACGATATTGTGACATTCCTGACTTCACATGGACATTGACATATAGGCATAGAGATGTACTTTCCTCATGCTATCTGAGAATGAAATATCTTATTAGTTGTTGAAAGATTTTGGGAAAAATTACGAACACCACATAATTTTCCATGCTGTATATGTACATCTGCATTGAAGAGCCAACATAAATATGGTCTTCACACCATACTAAATCACAAAACATTACATGTACCTACTTTTGAACGAGACACATTGTTCGTGAAGCCTCTTTACCACTTTTCAATTACTTACAACCTCTTGAGTAATTGAGTTCTATAGTGATTTCCTTGAATTGAGTTATAACCCTAGGTTAATACTTCCCACTTGCTTCCCTAAATTCTCTACAAAGGACTATACCTAATGAATTTCTTATATAACCTTCCGATTTAAATGGATAACATCTGCTCACTTGTGCACGCAACAGCATAATATTTACCTACATGGCATCGAACCATATGTAAAGTAGCCTAGTGTTGAGATCTTTCTTGAGCCTCTCTCTCCCTCTCTTGTGTATGTGGCTCATAGGATTTAAGGAATCCCTTTACTCCCTTTATGAACATTACCATGAATCCTTTTCACTGTCTGGTAAGATAAGAGAATATCTCAGCACCTATCATATGTATACATGTCAATTTAAAGCGTCACTTATTCGCATAAGGTTTCTCTGAAATTTGATATCCTCACAAATTTGTCATAGGAAAATCGTTTGTTTGCCCATATCAGTATAACATTTAGTCCACTTAGATCATTCCTCATTAAGAATCTCACCTCGTTCCTAGTATTGTAGATGCCCATGATGTGGTCAGAAACTGTAACTTGAGAATTATTATAGCAGAAATATATCTAGCTCATCACAAGTGTCCAATATCTATTTACATCTTTAGAATATGCTCTGATTGTTTTCCTTAATTAGTAAACTCATTGTGCTAGTCTCCCGACACTTGTTAGGATAACAAGAAGAGATCGCGTCCTTCCATGAATCGCTTTAACCCGTCCTTTCTCATAGGATCTTTAATAGGCTCTCGGTCAAGACCGAATACACTTTGGGGGTTATAGTAGCATCATTTCTGTTTCTCATGTTTTCCCATCCTTCATTCGTATATGGGTAGTTTCCAAGTCACACAACCTGTGGCGAACTCATTATGAACATTCGCAAACCTTTCATGATTTCTCTATAGCGCCGCCATGGGTTCCGTTATCTTAAACACTCGGCTTCTAGAATCATTTACTATGCCATTATCATGTGCGGAGAGTTTACTATCCTTAACATTCTACATCCCTGGGTGGATAGGGGTTTATCATATGCCTTTCTCCTTAGATCATTATATTAACCGTTAGAACCTTTCCAACCCATGCATGATTCTCCCCCCCCC